>ADNK01002276.1:0-21722 GCA_000320545.1 Bigelowiella natans CCMP2755
ACCCAGGCCTAGATCTTGTCAAAATGAGAATACACACACACACACACACATATATATATATATATATATATATATATATATATATATATTAATATCTATATAAACATATACATGGTTATATATTCTACTGATGCGTATCATCTGATGTTAATAATGCCTCTCTGCTCTTCGAGGGCTCGACTGCGCTGTGATTGAAAGCTTTTAACGTTGTTTTGGGGAAAGTTTTAAAACTGATGCTTTGCGCAATCTCGCCAGGTGATTCTAACGGCCCCTTGTCAGGAGCCAAACTCGTAAGATACCCTCAGCGCTCTTGCTAGCTATGTTTCAAGTCGATAACTCGGATAATGTATATGCGTACGCTTGTGTGCGCGCGCGCTTGAGTACAGGAGAGCGCGGTTACTCTTCGGAGAATCAACGGCTATACATTCTCATCTTGTACAATTCTATGCTCTTTTCGCTGCGACTCTCCCAATCTCAATCTCTTTCTCTCGCTCTCGCTCTCCCCCCCCCCCCACCCGCCCCGTCCCCTTTCTCATTTTTCCCATCGCATATGAAACTCATCTGCAGATACATACATTTGGCCGGTCGGACCGGGAGGCAGGTGTTCTTCTCTTTTACCCTCCTCCTTGTCCTTTGTTGTTTTGGATTTTTTTCGGGTTGTCGATGCCATTGATGATGCGGATGCTGGCAGAGAGCAAACAACGGCCTTTGGCCTTATTTACCCATCCACCGTTCATTCTTGGTGCTGCTTTTCTGTAGGGTCAAAAAGGCGAAGTGTGGACGCTAGCATACGAGAAGGAGGACATCGAGAATGTACGAGCGTGTGTTGGCCAGTGAGGGATAGAGTTTGCTGATTATGCGAGTTGAATTTGTGCGTTTTGCGTGAGGTTGAGTTATCGCTATGTGCTGTCTGTCGTGGGATATCGCTACGGGGAATAATACACCGTGTTTTCTTTCACCATAACGTGTCAAAGGTCGGGAAGCTAATGTCTTACTTGAGTCTTGACTTTGAGGAGGTCAGTCTTTTCTACAAACGCAAAACAAAGAGAGGGAAGTTGATATAAGCATTCGTGTGTGTGTGTGTGTGTGTGTGTGTGTGTGTGTGTAAATAGCATCTGATATCGATTTTAGAATCGTGTATTGTTATGTATTGTTATATAGCAATAGTTGTTATAACCCAGCTTTATCATATTATGAAAACGCATAGATTCCGCAGCTTGATCTCATGCAGTTTCTCCCAAGCGACAAGCCATAGCTTGCGATTCGGAATGGATTTACAGCTACTCAGCTACATAGGTAAGTAGGAAACAAAAGAGGAGGCATTGTTGATGAAGTACTCGATCTGGAACATATAAGATGCAGTAATACATGTGCAGAAGCATGTCTACATGACGCGCCATGTCTTTCCTTGAAAAGTCTCATTGAACTTGATAGCCATGCATGCGCATGTCTTGCGCAACAGACGCACCTATCTAGCTATATATACATGTGCAATGACATGTGCGATGTGGAAGTCAGACACAAGCTATATGCTGTACGAAATGCGCGACATTTCAAACCAAAACAACATGTGTTTATATTTAATTGCATAAAATACATCGTAGCAGAAACCAACAAATTTGGCATTAACGCTGTAGCCGCGGCGTTGCATAGCTACCTGTACATAAGAATGACCATTCTAGCATTGAACAAATTTAATAGATGTTGTAGATGTTATCACCCATGCTAGCATGCCTTCCAATACGCAACGTAAAACTGTACGTGTAGTTGCATATATTTTGAGCAATATGCGCATTGGATCGAAGACCATGTGAGGCTATTGTCCAACACAGAGTGGCTTTTCTGCTTGCATGACTCGCAACACCACATGCATGCTAGGATGGATGGAACATAACTTTATGAATAAGGAGTTACTACTTATGATGATTGGTATGAAGGGCTGCACAATCAATCGAGCAAACTGATGGCGACCATGCGGAGCTTTGTTCCAATCAACATTTGCCCTTCTTACTTCTCAATTTATCATTATTAGCTGACAATTTCCTTTTTTTACTTTTAGACTCGCCGTGCTTTAAACTGCTATTCTTTTTCTTCTTTTTCTGCTCCTTTTCCCCCGCCTGTTTCTTCGTCTTCTTCTTCTTCTTCTTTTTCAAAAGATGTACGACACACCTAACCAAGGTATGAATTAAAAAAGTAAAAAACAGCAATACGGCATCAGTTTTTCCATATCATTTCGTAAGTTTGTGTCAGAATATCCCCCCCTCCCTGACACGTGCCATGACTCACAAAGTGAAGAAAACAGACAAAGTGAATCTGAATAAATGGTTAAACCGAATATACCCACTTCCGTATTCAACACAAGTCTAGCCCCTCTTGCTCCCCCCCCCCCTCCCCAATCCCCCCCTCCCTCTCCTCACCCGCTTCGTTGGTAGTCCTCGTGAAGATTCATACTCGGCACAATCGAGACTTTGAACCCGCGCCTGCAGTAGCGTTAGGTATTATGCACAAACCGCATTAAAAATTGAAAAAAAAAACAGGTGGCTAGACCTTTTCATCTCCTCGAAATAGACATTCGTCGTATCGTGAACGCCGGGGGCGGCTCCTTGTCCGTGGGCTGATATGCACGGACAAAAATCGACGAGACTCAGCAAATCCCAAATACGCATCGGTCGCCGGGTGCAACGCCACTGGGTAGATAGCGTACATATGATGGAATAGCGAAATTCCGGGAGGAGAGACTTTCCAATAAATAACTACAAGGTTGTGTTAATACTCGTCGTCGTTGCACGCACCTAAGACGATCAGCGTGTTCTTCCTACATATCATGTCGCACACGTGCGCGAACGCCTCGAAAACCTATTTTGGCCATCCAAAAGCTCATTACAATACCAAAACATCAAAGTCACGAGATAGCAGCATGAAAGCCACGCGGAATCATCATCGATTCCAAAGGCGTGTTGGGTTGGCAGGTCAATGGTCCCGGTTGCACTCGCACTTGATTGTTGTGCGTTACCGAAGAATCCGCACCGTAGAGTACTCCGCTTCCCATGAGCAACCTGACTCGCCTAATGGTTACGCAAGCAAAAAAATGCAAATGTGAGGTGCGCTCGTGTTGTATTTGTAAAAACAGTAAGAATCACTTTCGATACCCATTCTTCGGACGTCTATGTAGCGGGGCTGCATACGCATTGTGTGTGGGCAGGTCAACAACGAAAAATGCTATCGTCTGCGGCATCGCTCGAGAGCTATGAAAGCTCCGGGAAAGACTTTTTATATATATTATGTTTGTATTCTCGCTTTGTTCTTAACTGGTCCTCAGTGATGCAAAGAGCCTTCCTCAGCATCTTCCTATACATTTGCAATAAAATCCCTGGTCAGCGACGGGTCGATAGCTAGATCTATCTTGTCGGCAGGGGGAGGGAAGGGTTTGGGGGGGGGACGAAGGACACGTAAAACGGAACAATGCGAGAAATACGCTTGAAACAACGATAATGATCCAAATCAGAGGACTAGGATGCAGTATGGCACGCGGTTAAGTATTTTATTCCGAACGAGAATGATTCGTTTCTCTTCTTCGCTACTCTTCCGCGTGGTTTTTCACACACGTGAAAATTGCGCCTTCGCTAGTAATATCGGGTTGCCCTGCAGTTCGCACGTCGGAGTACCACCCCCTCTTTCTGGGTGCTCTCCTTGCAGAAAGCTCGCATTGGGGATTGATGCGGTTGGGCGTTAAGAAGAAGAGAAAGCAACACGAAGTACCTCTTCACAGAAGCATCCCATACTAGCTTGTGTACCTGCAATTTATAGCAAACACACCCGCCGTGCGGAGTGAGTCAAATGTTCGATGTATTCTCGTGAACGCTTCAACTGGCAATATTGCAGTTTCCTTCTCTTTTACTCTCTCTCCCTCTCCTTCTCTCTCTCTCTCTCTCTCTCTCTCTCTCTCTCTCTCTCGCGCGCGCGCGCGCTCTTTCTCTTTCGCTCAAGAGTGCTTTCCTCATGTGAGCTCCGTTGTGCAGCCATCTGCACCTGGAACCTCACGAAACGATAATCGTGACAGATCACGATGAATTTACGAGGTATCATAAAACAATAATGGCAATAAATAACGACAATATTTGGCACCAATTATATGACTATTCTTCTCCACTTCAGCGTAACATGTAGTCTGTTTTTCACTCTTCTCACCGTTACGCGTTTCGTATCGTCGGGGAAGTTGGTCCTTACGTTCTCTTCCAAAAGCTTAAGAACAACATCGTCTCCATCCGATGCCTTCATTGATACACCAAGATTTGCAGCGACGATTGAAGGGAGGCCTGGCGATGTGGGGGGGGAAAGAGAAGAGTGGAATTAAACATTCTAGTGAAACTGCAAATTCTCCCCTTCTCACATGTCCCCTTCTCGCTTCGCAAAAAAATATCATCTTTAATATATATATATATGTATATATATATATATATATATATATAGAGAGAGAGAGAGAGAGAGAGAGAGAGAGAGAGAGATCGAGGGAGAGACCGAGGGAAAATGATTTTTTTTACATTTATGTATATTATATGTGTATCTGTGTGTGTGTATGTGTGTACTGTAGTACTGTATATTACATATCTTAATATGTGTAGCCTAGATCGCGGCGATGAAGCAAGTAAACAGTGTGCAGCTGTGTTGATAGTTTTTGTTCTTATAAAAACAGCCTATGGCAGCATCTTCATGTTATCACCTAGACCAGCTCCAAGCTCCACCCCCACCCTCCCCTTCCTGAGTATACGACAGCGAGGCAGAAGAAGTAGAAGAAAAAGAAGAAGAAAAAGAAGAAGAAGTAGTAGCAAAAAATACTGTAACAAGCATTGGATGACCTAACTTCGTTATTCCACCAAAGACTTACCAGACTATGGATATCAATTCAACGAGAACACGCCACGCACTTAGGCATTAAGGCATGTGAAAAAATACTGACATTCCCTTCGCCCTCTCTGTTTCCTCCTCAATGAGTAACCCGGATATTGCATTTCTATACCACCAAGATTGCTTCTCTGCCGGTGATTGACTCGACGAATTCTCTCCCCGCGTGGCCTTCTTCCCGGATTTCTTCTTCTTGGACAAAAGCTGCAAGCAATGCCTCGGCGAGTGCCTTCGCAGCGCACAAAATTCGGAAGCTCGTTAGGCCCAAAACATCCGCCACAGACTCGACGAAACGAAACTACCTTGTCAGGAAGTCGGCAAGAACGAAACTTGCGTCCCACATTGCCGTACCTATAGCAAAAGGTTTCAAGCCGCCTTGCACACCCTTCACAAGGTGTTTTAACGATCGATCGATATCCTCTCGATAGCCCTCTCGCCACCCACCCACCCCCGTTTTCAAAGACACGAACTCATGTGCGAATGCCGTGTTTGCTCCGTGTAGACTCACCAGTATTTTGCAGCTTTCGGCCGCCTCCAGGGATAGAGCTCAAACCGACGCATATCTCTAATGTGTTTGTGTAGCGAGCAGCAGCAAGCGACAAGTCGATTGCAAGTGTAAGCATAATGGGGTCTGCGTGGTGTGTGATGGACGCAAAGCGTTTCTATTCGAATAACTTACCGCGTTCGTCCTCAGCGCTCTTGAAGCTAAAGGAGAGTTCTCTCTATGTTGTTAGAGGAGAAATACTGTCACTTTTAAGTGCTGAAATTGCATATCGTGCAGTGTTTCATGTTTCCTCTCGCATTGCATGTACACGCGCGGTGATGTTGTGTTGTTGTAGTGCCCCCGGGATGCGCCCATACCTGCGAGAAAGCCAAGGCGTCCAACTCCTCGTTCTGAAGTCATAAAAATCAGCAACAGTGATAGAATTTTTACCGTTATTGTTTTCTTTTTTTTCTTTTTTTCCTTAAAATTTAAATGCATCGGGCGTTTCTCTCATCGTTAGCCCTAGATCAGGCAGGTTTTTCGCGCATTAGATATTTGGCTATTACGTGTGTGTTAGTTCGGGACATCGACCAAAGAAACTTGCTACATTCCTATAAACAAGGGAAAGACACATACGGATGATTGAGGACTCACAATTCCTTTTAAAAAAGGACGATTGATCCTCTCCGACGAAGGAGAAGAACCTGTAAGAAAAAGTCATCGAGCGCATAACTATCACGGTTAGCAATTACACCTGTGCATTTAACGCATGGAGAATCTTCACTCCCCGAGCTGCAATGCTATCCATTAGCCCTCTCCTATTCAGCAAGAAGAGTAGTCAAATTCACATGTTTGCGAGCGGCGAATATCAGCACCAAAACAGCTTAAGGGCACATATTATAAAAAGGAATCTGTTTGTTTTCTCCATATGAAGGTGTATAGGCTTCGTACAACTCACATAAACCACCTCGCTCGCCCTCCGTAGATGGTTGCAAACGCCCAGGAGACATTGACAAGGTCATGCGAGTCGAATTGCACACACCTTGCGGCAACGATGAAATAACCGAAAGACAGTGAGAGCCACGCACACACACACACACACACACACACATACACACTTACACACTTACACGCAAATATAAATTTAAATACGTGTGTGTGTATAACTCTTCCCTCTCTCTCTCTCTCTCTCTCTCTCTCCCTCTCTCTCTCTGTGTATGTGTATAATTGTGTGTGAGTGTGGGTGCTAAAATCCGTTAGCAATTATATACAATATCTCCATGATTTCCAAGCTACCCCTATCCATCACCCCCCCTGCATTCCACACCAGAGAAACCATGCATTACCTATTTTCTACTTCATCGGCCACGAATTCCTATCGCGGCATAGTAAGAAAGAACCGATGCGATGTCAAAACGCGAAAATACGCTCCGAAATAAGAAGTCAACTCGATGCGAATTTATCATCCGACAAGTAATGTGCTGTAGGATATCGCTTGTTATGCGAGACCAGAGTTTTCTACCATTCTCTAATAGAGTACCTGTATTTGAGCGTGCTTCATACGCAACTTCGCTAGTGACCATATGAGGTTTGCCATGTGCTATTCCACGAAGGCGTTGCGTTAAAATCGAATCGAGTGCGCGCTCGCGTGTTTGTATGCGTGCGCGTGTATGTGTGGTGTGTAAGGGGGGGGGGCGGGGGGGAGATGGGGTATCGATGCGTGTTGCTTTGATCTGTGTTGAAGTTTGACATATTCCCACCACAAAGAGCGAAAGAGAGAGAGAGAGAGAGAGAGAGAGAGAGAGAGAGAAAAGAATAAGAAAACTAAAGAGATAGTGTCCTTCTCAACTCATGCACATAGGAAAAACCTACGTGGAAAGAGAAAGCGTACAGTGCACAACAAACCTTGGTACTAACACCGATCTGATTTCTTCCTTGTGCGAGAAGAATAGCCAGTGCTCGGCCCATGCAATTTCGAATCTTGCAACGATAATGTACGTGATGAAGGCGTGCACAGCAAAGGTGAGGAGGTGGGAGTATGGGCGTTTCTCATCGCTGAAACAGCGACTATCAATTGGGAGAAAACGATGCTATTTTATCAAGTAATGACATTCATTTTCTAAAAATATGTCTCCTGACTTACGTCTGCACGCTAACAAGTTTCCATAAATGTCTATGCTATGCTATCCGCAAGATTTTTTATTTCCAATGGCACGTGGATGGTGTATGTGTGTGTTGGGGGGGGGGGGGGGGCGGGGATGGAAAGAGAGAGAGAGAGAGAGAGAGAGAGAGAGAGAGAGAGAGTATGTGTGTGAGGCAGCAGCATCACCAGCGCTTTCTTCTGAATCCCCAGCCTTTAAAACAAAAACAATTTAAAAGAATTTAAGACCCTTCTATGTGCGTGGGCTGGACGCATGAATGTGTGAGTTGTGCGCGCGCGCATGTGTGTGTGTGTATGTGTGCTTTACTGAGTTTCTTCAGTTTACACGTATCAACACCTTGCCGCAGCCCAAGCAAAATTGGAGACATCTAGCAGTGAGAGGCCAGAAATCTTGTCTTCCCTACCCATTTGCGTTGCATGATATGGTAGAACACCACAGAAAAAAAAAAAGCGATTGCGCATCGATTCATGACTCGTGTTTAAAATGAAGACCAGGAACGTCGCAAGTAGAGTTGTTCTATGCTATCGCTTCATAACCGGATGTATTGAAGACAAATTGACAGATTTTTACGTTGTGCGTTTACTAGCTGTCCTACCTTAACGCCTCGGTGAGTGCGTCCACGGTTTTCTCCTCGCGCTGTTGTTGTGCAGTATGATCGTGTGTGGAGGCGAAGAATAAGAAAAAGAAGACGATGACAGAACGCGTTGAAACGCGATCGCAATCCTCGCGAAGAATGGCAACTCCTCTTCCTCCCGTTTTTTGAATTTTGGGGAAATAATTTTTCGCAACAGTGAAGGCAAGGTCACATGATTGCATTGGTGCTGCTGTACCAAATTTCTCCTCGCCAGCGCCCACAGCGACATTACTATTTGGGAGCCAGAGAACCCTGCGCACGGGTAGAATGATACGGCATTGAAACTTGACACATCTCCAAGACTATCGATGCAACTAACAGATATCGATCTGCCAATCTCCGTGTATTCGTGTATTCTTACCATGGATATCTATGATAGGGAGGATTTCGCGCATTATCACTTCCCCCCCTGCAACGTCCTGCCGTATGGTATTGGGTGTTATTAGACGGCGGAGGGGGGGGGGGGGGGATCGGACAGTTGGAGCGAAAAGGCCTTACATGAGCATGAGACCAGAGCAGAGACGTCAGCTCTCTTGAGTTGAACGTCTTTAGTTTCGAGAGCACCAGCTCATCGAGCCATCTTGCATATGCGGGAGAGTTTGGCATGGATTAGACGGAAACGTGCGATAAGAACATGGTGCGAAAAGGGGGGCTCTTACTGGAGATGTCGCTTAAATCTTGAATCCTGAGTCTGCAAATGAAATGCATGGGCTTCTTTTAGTAAAATCCATATAATACATACACAGCACGGAAAAAGGGCAAAGTCCCATCGGAGACGTTTTGAAAGCACGATCGCAATTCCAGGCAAGGTCCAACGACAAGCACACTATAGTTTCTACTCCGCAAGCTCTTAAAGGTTGCGTGGAGCGAAATGTATTACGCACATTCTCAGAGAGCTTCGTGCGCGCCCAGGCAATATTCGCTACTTGCTGGATTATCGAGTTGGTAGAGGCGCAATACAGGAGCAAACTTTGGTCAAAATATCGAGGCAAAGGGACAGGACGGGGAGTGGGAAATATGTCTGTTTTTCCGACTAAAACACGAACTCACCTGTGACGTCAGTTTACTTCGTTCATAAGCGTTTGCCTAATCGATAGGTGTGGGTTTGTTTGGGAATGCTTAAGTGCTGATGTTCGTGTAGATCTATGCTGAGGCAGACATCCCTCAGTTAGCAAAATCGATCTTCATTGTAAAACAGCCTCCCCCCCCTTCGCTCTATTTTGATTATATTGACCACGGTCGCTATTCTCTCCATTTTGCCACCGATTCTGCATGGCGTGAAACTATTTTGAGCCGGTATTTACTTATTTAATTACCCCGAAATGTGTGAGGATAGCATCCGTTATAGACGCTAACAGCGGGCCTGTTTGCTTTTGCTTCCCAGTCTTTATCTCTGGATAGAACGAACAATTCGGATTACACAAGGCATTGGTGTCTACGACGTCACTCGCACACTATTGCTACTTCAATAAATGAAGGCGCATTACCTGAGAGCTTCCCACAAGCCCAGAGCACATTTGCAAGCTCCTGCAGGTTGCGGAGAGGGATGCGTGGGGGAGATTGAAATGCCATTATAGCAAAGGAAGTAACAATACTCTTTGAAACTATTCTCTCGAGCACATATATTATGTGTGCTTCGATAAGTCTTCTTTACATGCGATACGCGCTCACACGCATACACACACACACGCGCGCGCGCGCATATAGTCAGCATACCAGCTTTATATGTAGAATTGCGGGATTAAGTTCAGATGACCTGGGTATTGAAGCTCATTCTCGCTTTCCCCTTGACTCGCTTCTCCGCACCATGCAGCAGCTGCCAAGCAATCTGGTCGAGGGGCACGAGGACAAAAAGAACCACGACGCAAAACAGAGCATCACTTTCTGGTTTCATCACCTCCAGCAGCTGCTAAAGCGCGCCGCGCATGTTGTCATATTCGAACACGACTCATATTCGCAAATCAAGAGACGCGCGCAAACATACATGCACACAAACACAAGCAGGGATACACGACACGCTCTGTGTTGGCAGTGTAACTACCTTCCTTGAGAGTGGATCGGCGAGGGAAGAAGACATCTTTGCAATTGCCCAGATTGAATTGGAGAGGCCCTGGCAGCGACATAAAGCCCAGGCAAAAGCAACAACAACAATAACAAGAATGCCGATTGCGTGAATACCGACTTCACAACCACGGGCATTGATGCGTCGCAGAACGGTCTAGTTTATTGGTTTTCTCTCTTCTGTGCGGAACAGAAGCTTGAGAGAAACTTCAGCCAATCATATATATATTACGATAAAATCACGCGAAAGATAATGAAGTGAATTGGGCGAATGAAATGGCGAAAGCAACCTGAGCTGTCAGCTCCGCGACGAATATATCGGTCATACTTTCGTCCAAAATTGCCAGGAAGCTATCATGATAAGGTGGTATTTTTAAGCAAAGTCTCTGCCCTCTATCACGCACTCTTTCCTTCCTCCTTCCCCGCCTACATCCTCTCTTATAATTCTGCGATTTCTCTTTCATTCCCGTTTCTTTTCTTCTCAAGACGTCACCGGTCTACGCGTGGCCATATCGAGTCCTCTGCATCGTGACTGCCGCTTTGCTTTATCGTCGAGGTGGACGTGCTTCTTCTAGTTATACTGTCCTACTCGATAAGCGTGTACGAGAATCAAGGCGTGATGGTGATGAAGAAATCTCGAAAACACAGGGATTCGAAGGGGGTACCCCGGCTATGCGGCCAAGAGCCCAGAGAAGATTTGAAACCTAGCACACACCAGGAACGGTGGGAGGGGGGGGGGGGGGAGAAGGTTTTCGAATCGAAGAGAATGGTAGTATAGAGATTGCTATAGTCGCGTAACATAGTAAAATAACACCTCTACGGTGTGAGTCACTGATTCTAGGCATTTTTCAATCAATAATGCTAAACAAATGTCGCGTTTCTGGCGGAGGATAACGACGGATAGAGCGAGGCCAATCATTGCTATATTTTATCATGAGAGCAATGCGAGCCTTCAGTGTGCTACTGCGACCTGACCTCCTGATGCTTAAACTCCCTCGTTCGCAAGTGAGCAATCTTTTCGGATGTAATCATTAGCGATGATACCGATTCGAATGCTGCTAATCTATACTACGGGCATGCGTATGCATTCACACACGCACACACACACACACACACACACACACACACATGTATATATATATATATATATATATATATATATAAAAGGAGAAAGAGAGACAGAGAGAGAGAGAGAGAGAGAGAGAGAGAGAGAGAAATGGGTGAAGAGATGCAATTATCCATTATTACACAAGCAACTTTTCTGAGCAGCTTACAACTGCTACTAATACAACACCTTCAATAGAGCAGAAACCAACGCCTCTAGATCCTGGTCCTTCTCCCGCTCTACTGACATACCGATCTTACGCGGCACAATGGCGTACACAACACATTCAAAGAGTCGTGAGCTGATTTGGTATATTGCTACTACTTCTATCATATATGCGTTCTAGAGGATACATCTCGTACCCTGGCAACTGCCCAGACAGCGTTAGCGATCTAATCACAAAAACGTGGGATTTAAGAAATAAAAAGGGCGAACTCGAATCCTATGCCTATGAATCAGTTTTCAATGCATGATTTCGCCAAGGTAGCCGCATTGACAGGTGATCTACAAATGCAGCTTCAACTCGCGTGCTTCTAGTTCTTAGTCTTGACGACGACGACGACCTGCCTCGCCCTGCATGCTGCTGGGTTCTACGATATCCGAAAGGGGGGGGGGGGAGTACATAATGCAAAAGCGACAGGATGCGTTTATTAGAAAATCAGCCGTGGCGTGGAGAAGGGGTGCCGATAATCGTAATCAATAAAAGGGCCTCCGCGTACCTTTCTCAACTCGGAGAGCGAGCGCATGCATAGAATCTGCTGTATCGACTGATCATCGCTTGAAGCAGCGCCGTGACTGGGTTTGATTACACTTTCAGAGAATGAGGAAAGGGGAGATGCACGGGAGCCGCCCCTCTTCGTCTTCGCAATCTTCTGGAGAGCCGTCACACAGTTGACGAGATTTAGTCTTAACGGGAGGGGGGAGGGGCGGGGAGCAAAGACAGAGTAAACAAAGTTCAGTGGTATGAACAACTACTAGAGTTTGCGTTCTTCATTCAAAACGTACTTGTTTATGTTTGCCTTTACGATGGTGCCAAGCTCCCCAAGCTGTGCAAAGAAAATAATGTTAGGAATTCTGTGACCTCTGGCAACAGCCTCCCTCTCTCTCTCTCTCTCTCTCTCTCTCTCCCTCTCTCTCTCTCTCTCTTTCTCAACCATACATCCTTCGCCTGGAAGATGCTCTTGTTTATCCTTATATTGGCAGCGCTCACAGTGCGAGGAGGAGGCCTCTTCGGCATTATGGAGACGGCCTAGCAGCCTTTGCTACAAATGTTCCGGGAGTTCGGGTCGGGGGTTCGGCTTCGAAGATGACAGCCCATGCAAGTCAAAAATACTTCCGATTCTGTACAACTTCTTATCCCTGTAATTACCATAAATGTAATTATTGAATTCCATAATTTAATTTTTGGCGAAATATTAGCTGCCGAGCCGACGACCAGAAACCAATGAATCAGCGACTTCAGATGTTTCTCGCAGAGAAAGCTTCCTCGAGCATGTCGGTACCCTCGGACGCAAAAGGCAGCGGAATCCAACGGAGTCAAATGTCGGAACCCAAACCGGGGGAAACGGGCACAAACTGACATTCCCGGTTTTCCCCTCCCTCAAAGTCCTCTCCGGATCTCTCAAAAGTCTCCAATGTGTCAGACGACGTCATCCACGTGCTGCGGGGTTTTGATTCTGAGGTCAGAACGGCTCGTTTCAAGTGGGTGAGACGCGGGCGTATTTGCTAATTACGACAACCAAATCTTTGTCGTATCTCCGTCATACCGTGCTCACCTTGTCGCACCGTGCAGAAGCGAAGCGCGAAGTGACTCACGATGGTGGATGAAAATTCTCCTCTGATTACTAGTGATGACGATACAAAGAAGAAGGCTGCTCCGCCGGCTAAATTCATTAGCATGGAGGAGGTTCAAAAACACAAAAAGGTATGTATTATGCGGAAGGGGAGGGAGGTTGAATTTGCGAAATGTGCTGTTGATTTTCCTCGAAGTTATAGAACGAATCCGATGATGCGGCGCGCTGACTCATACCCCGTGTCCATTTAGGTGAAGGACCTCTGGTTCGTAATCCACGGCAAGGTGTACGATGTAACAAAGTATGTAGAAGAACATCCCGGTGGACTTGAGGTTATGCAGGACAATGCAGGTATTGCCGCCACATCTGTTGCCTCAGTGGCCTCCCCTTCACGAAGGACTTGCCAATCGACACTTTTCCATTGTTTATTTTATAGGAAAGGACGTAAGCGACCAATTTGAAGAGTTTTTCCATTCCACTGACGCGAGGGATATTCTGAAGAAATACGAGGTCGGAGCCCTCGAGGGATCGACAGAAGAAGATTGGAATAAGCTTGAAGCTCCAACAGGCGGATCGTCATCTGGTAATGTTCGTGTAAAATGGCACTTAATTCTCTGCAATTTATATGGAATCGTTAAGATTCTATCGCTTGATTAAGATAGTGAATTTATCCGTAGTTTACTGATGCTGTGCTGATCAACATGATTAGGTGGGTCAATGCCGGGATTTATTATTCCTCTCCTCATCGTGCTTCTTGCAGTTTTCTATCAGCTCAATAAGACTTACAAGTTTGTTTAATTGAGTGTTTTGGAGAATAAGAACAAGACCAAGAAGAGGGTTTTAAATTTGCACAAATTTGACTCTAGATTGACAACAACGCACTGTTTTCTGCTCACATGAGGATACTGCTAAAAACATGTAGCAATATTAAATATGTGTGACTTCTTGTGTTATACTTGACTGTATTCCGATGCGCTCACGAGCATCGTCAATCATTGATACTCGTAGCTTCATATCTTCGCTACTCACTAGCTCAATTCACTACTATAATTTTGACAACAGTCACAGGCATAACTACGCGCATGATGAATTGCACCCTTACCGTATGCGATGCAAGCAAGACCCACAACATAGCAGCGCAGTGGCGTAGCACAGCTAGCTAGTGGACAACGCATGCGGGCGGTGAGGCACATGATCTGTGCGCCATTTCTAGATTATATTGTATTGTTGCAATATCATTTCTAGGTTTGTTGCACATCGCCTGCAATGTGCACAAGCACGTAAGTGCGCATGATGATCATGTACGTACAAACATGCATTGTTTTTCGACATTCGATCACTCGAGCAATTCGTGCTAGCATGTCTCCACATTGCTCGCACATGTGTCACTAGTTCTACAACTCACGCTAGCTACATAGCTAGCTCTAGAGCTAGCTCAGACAGCCTTGGCAATTCTCAGTACGTCGTTTGAACATGTTGCATCTGTGATGTTCATCCTGCACTCGTCATGCAATGCTCACTCAGCATGACATCGCAATTCCCGCACAGTCTTATTGATTTGTGGTTCTCATCGCGTTCATGGCATTGCTAGATTGTGCCTCATCGCAATGGAAGTGCCACAGCACGCTAGCACGCTAGGACGTCTGGCAGCGCCATCTAGCTGTGCTTGCACATGCAGCATGGTGTCTATTGTCATGGTGGTTCCGGCCCATACTTCTCTCCAGATCTAGCTGTGCATCTGACTTCCATTGTTGGTTGTAATGTGAAACACTAGAGCACTTGAACGCGGACAACACGGCGATGCCGACCCACTGTGTGTGCGCTGCAACAGCGCACACGTGCAATTCTGGAATTGCATCCAACGATGTGGAACATCCTTGCTTGATCCCCATGAATTGAACTTTTGAAACTGTGCGCCAGAGATGAGGACCGTTTTCTTTTCAATTGGATGTTTTTCCAACAGTACAGGAAGAACACCTCTGGTGCACCATCACTGCCACCTGAACATTGAATGTTGGACGTTGAACTTCGAACTGAGCAACACCAACGACAAAGAGTTTGCCCTCTCCGTGCCACCACGCCACTCTGCACACTATTTTTCATTTGAGGTAGTCCAGTTTCCAGTTCGTATCTCCAACATTCCGTTTCCTTTCCTTCCCCCCCCTTCACCCCACTGCATGACTGCACTTTCCGGCGCCAGCAAACCCAAATTTCCAGGAGTCATTGCATCGGTTGTCGCAGATGGAAAACCCGCCAACACTTCCGGCTGTGGCTGGAATCTGAGCTGCGAGTACCACACAATGTGAGCATGCGACAACAAAATTCAAGCGTTTTTTTAAGTTCTTAATTTTTCCATAGGGTTAAAGATCAAAATCGATGGGAATTTGTCCCTGCGACATACCCTAAATCGAAAAGTGATTCGACAGAGATAGTTGGGATCGATCACCAGAGAAGGGCAGCAATGGTGACTGCTTCCTGTTCCAGCGATTTTCCCCGCACCCTCGCTATCACCCCCGCTAGTTCCCAGCAAGATATCTAAGTAGAAATCGGACAATACAGTGGCTTCATGCGCTAGGCAACGTCAAGTGGAAACAAAAGCGAAGAACTGATATGCGGAAGCTCGGCCTCTTTGCCTATCTTGTGGCCGCATGCCACCTGCTCGCACTCGTCGATGGCGGCACCTCCTCGTCCCACAAGAGAAAGGTCGGATTTAGCGACTATTGTGTCATCGGGGCCGGACCTGCCGGGATTCAGATGGCGCATTTCTTGCAGAAGGCGTCGCTGAACTACATCGTCTTCGAGAGGGACTGGGGGCCAGCTAGCACCTTCCGAAAGTACCCAAGGCACGGGAGATTGATCTCTATCAACAAGCGCTACACCGGCAGAAATAGCTCGGAATCGAAGGCCAACCGAGAATATAACCTCCGACACGATTGGCACTCCTTCCTCACCGCCACTGAACCCGTCGAGAGAGAGCGCGGTAGCGATAGCAGCGAGACGCCTGATGGCGGGGGGGCATTTGATGATCACGCCGACGACGACGGTGACGAGATTCTTAGCTTTAGCGGGTTTTCAGAGAGGTATTTTCCACTCTCCGAGGAATATATCGCCTACGTGGCAGCGTTCATACGACAGACGAAGCCCAGAATCAGATTCGGGCGGAATGTCGTTGACGTCTCGCATGTCAAGAGAAACCATTCCGCCAACGCTCGCTTCTCCTCCCCAGACGGTGATGATAGACAGCTATACCACTTTCAGCTAAGAGTGCAACAGCAGGCAAGGCTGCAGGAGAATGTAAAGAAAAACGATAAGAACGCACAAGCGCAAAACGCAGAGCAGCCACCAAATGAATCACCTAGCAAGCCAAAACAACGGCAAACTCGATGGTTTTGCAAGCGGCTCCTAGTCGCCAGCGGGATGCAGAAGGAAACAGTCCCGTGGTGGGACGGTGTGGAGCTCACCACTACATACGGCACACACGACACTGACCCAACGACCTACCGCAACAAGAGCGTTGCCGTGGTAGGAGGCGGAAATTCGGCTTTCGAAATCATCAAATCGATCATGGGGGAGGCTGCCAGCATCCATCAGTATGTGCATGTAGCGATTTAGTGAGAACGATAGGTCAAGCAGACTTTGATCCTGCGGCGTTTTTGCCATTTCGTGAGAGTGGATGTTTCTGCTTGGGTCAGAGGCCCACTTTCACGTCCACTGTCATGCTTTGAGTGATGGTGATTTCTCATTTACATGCTCTGCCTTCTTCAACTTTCTGCCCTCCTCGTCATTTGGAGTATACTTGACTTTCTCTCTCTCGCTCTCCCTCTCCCTTCTCCCCCCTCCCCTCCCCCCCCCCCCCCCGGTCCAAGATATGCGCGGCACAAAACTACAGCTGAGGAATCACATTATCCCGGCGCGTTGCGCTCCGCGAATTCTGCAGCACTTGACAACGAGCCCGTGCTGAGAACACAGGATAAGTTCTTCCAGCACCCTTTCCCCCTCCGGAACATTCGAATCCGAGAGGAGCAATACCGAGGCGAGCGGAAAGTTTGCATACTTCCCTCTGACGACGGAGCCCTCGTCTCCGCCCCCAAGCAAGCACTGAACAGCTCGTGGGAGGGTGAGGTGGAGGGGGGGGGCGATTGGCTTTTCAGTGCGGCGGCGCGTGAGTCGCGCCGACCTCGATATTGCTACGATTATGTTATTCGATGCCTTGGTTTCTCCTTCGATCCCTCGGTTATGGGGAGATTGGGAAGGAAGCTAAATTTCCAGAGGCAAAACGGCATTCCAAAGTGCTACTGATGTTTATATTTGTATATTGAATATATATATATATATATATATATATAATATTTATTTATGAGATGTAGTTAACCTGTCGTATGTGCAGATGTACACGCACACACACACACACACACACACACACACACGCACACACGCACGCGCAGTACATTACAGAATACATGGAACACGTGTTTATCAGCGTGCGTGCGTGCGTGTGTGTGTGCGTGTGTGTATATGCGTGTGCGTGTGCGCGAGATTGTGTGTTTGAAGGATCCCAGGGAGAGGGGAGGCGAGAAAGGAAAGAGAGATAGAAAACGATCGTAGAAAAAGGAAGAGATCACTATATCGCTCCTAATCGTTTCCTTCTTCCGCGCTCCAGGTACCCCAGCATCACCCAGCGATTTGAGGCTGAGGGTATATCCCACTTGTACTTCATTGGATCCAACGCGCACTCACTCGACTTCAAGCTGTCCTCGGGAGGGCTGGTGCATGGATTTCGATACCAGGTGATGATCCCAGAGAGGGCGGGGGGGGGGGGGAGGGGAGGAGTGTAGCTAGTCCGACATTGTTTTTGTAGTCGCACTACTGCGAAACGCATTCCAGAAGACTTAAACTGAAGAATGTATCTTGTGGACGGGGGTATGAGAGTAACGAGGGGGGGGGGGGCGTGCACGTGAGAAACCCAACTGACAATCGGGGGCATATTTTGATGGATGCAGATTTTGAATCTGTTCCGGCACCTTCGGAGACGATATCATGGAGTTCCTTGGCCGCAGAAGAAGCTCACATTGGGGCACGATCTCAAAGAACAAATAGTCTCTAGATACGGTGAAACCACGCATATCTCTATCTCCAGCTCTCTCTTTTCTCTCCCTCCCTTTCTCTCTTTCTCCTTCCTTCTTCATCCATAAACGCGCCTAACAATCGTTATCCTTGACTCCCTTTCATTCAACCCACCCCCCCCTCTTCTCTTCGTCTCCTTCCTTTAGCAATCGCCTCGTCTCTCTACCAAATGTTTGAGGTGCAGTGTGACGTTGCGGCCATTATATCACGCGAGGGGCAGGGGGAAGTGGTCTACTTTTACGGCGTGCTGACACACGATATTGACGCTTTTCTGAAGGACATGTTCGCGCCAGCGCCCCCCCCAACCGAGTATATCACACTTTCATTCGAGTTTATGCCCGAGATCGACAACCAGCTGGTGTGGGGCGATGACGGCTATTTGTACGCGAGCGACAACCCAGTGAAGCCGCACAACAATCAGGTAAGGCGTCCTCACGTCTTCATCTCGAATCCGGATAGTCTCTTATCTGCTATCAATCCTACTGCCGCCGCTCACCACCTGCGCAATCAACGATACGATCCTCCCCCTCCTTTCCCATCATCGATAGAGGATTCGCCATCTCGCTGCTTTCATTCATTCATTTGTGCGTGCAGACCGAGCGAGACTGTCTCTCCATACCAAATATAATGCGTTTTCCCTATTCTTTCTTGTTCCTTTGTGCGTGAGAAGTGACGCGTAGCACTGACAATGATGCCGCATTCAAATGATTGAATGACTAGTTCATCCACCCGACTATTCGGTACTGGAACAAAGACGCGCCGACGGCATATAAGGTGTCCCGGCTCGCCACTTCCCATTTGTAGCGAAACTGAAGCTTATACTAGCGAAAACTAAGCAACAACATCCAGCCCACCCTATGTTAATAATGACCATAGTAGCATGATATTAGGTAAGGCAATATTAACCTAAAACTTCTGCCTTCCGTTCAGAGCGTTGAAGCATATACCAGAGAGGAGCTCGTCCCACGGGCAACGGCGGAGTTGTATTTGCTCGAAGACTTGAGGCTCGAGTACCAAAACCCAGTGCTTCATCTGGGACCGCTGGGTCGCTTTCTCGAGCGCGTTGGGGGAGCGCCCATAGACCGCCCCGACCCCGAGTGAGTGTGGCGAATCTTTTGTCGTTTGTATGGAAATGCTGAATGGATATATCGTGTTAGCAAGAAACTTTGGGTTTTTTGAAAAACAAAGGGGGGGGAGACTGAGCGGGAAAAACACTTAATACAATCATCTTGCGGTGTCCTTCCTTCAAGAATGAGATATCACGGATAAATGAATATGTGCCATTGCGGCGATAGTGATTCCCCTGCCAGAAACAGCGTGTGTTGGAGCACGGGCTCTAAGTTTGGATCTGATTATTTTCATCCTGGCGTTTTGCAATAACATTTTCCTCTCTACTTTCTCCACATCAAAGGTTTTCTATGTCGTGGTTTTGTGACTGGTGTGACGATCCGGACCCATCATGGCGTGCAGCACTGCGAAAAAGGTGTGGAGACGACCGCGAGACTGGGGTGTGCCAGGCTCTTGCTTGGTAGTACAGGAAGAAAAGCAGCATGTGTTCAACTAGATGAGCTGATGTAGCTTTAAGCACGTGCATGCAGTCATTGCCACATGCTAGCATGTGCACAGCTCTAGAGCTGTTGGCAATGAAGCTGCATGCATGTATGTTGCACGCCAACCCTGCAGCACGGATGGTGCATGCGCCACAAACAAAGCCACGCGGTCGAGTTTGGTCGCAGGCTAGCTAGCTATATAATATATATACGTATGTCTATTGTGCTAGCTAACACTTGCCGTGCATAAACTTCCCGATTGCCACAGCCAAGAGCACGCACAGATGCAGCAGGCTAGCTACTAGCAATGATGCATGCAAATTCGACAGATTGAATTCGTTATTGTTAATTTTGCTAGATTGCTAGATTGAGAAGGCAAGTTGAACTGGACATCTTCACAATCACCAGGACTGTTCACCATTTATTTGTGATGACTGCATGTTAACATCACGACTCATGGACTCACGCATCACGCATTGCTAGTAGATCGACACACGCTCAACAACTACATGTAGCTGGCCAAACTAGCACTAGAGCAAACAAATCTGGACCTTGACGGGCGATTCAGCGACGCTGGCTAGCTCTAGAGCTGGCTAGCTAAGACAATTGATCCAGAAGCTAGCATGCAGCACATCAATCGAGTTACGCGCAATAAGATCTTGATCGAAGGCCCATTCTGAGACAAAATCTTTTGATGGCAAGAGGATTGCTTTGTCGTTTCACACTTCATGCAACACATTGCATCCAGTTAGATGATCATTGGCGCACAGTATAGCTAGCTAGCCTAGCTAGTTGCGGCGGTGCGCGTGGTGCACGTGCATGCTCGCGATGCCAAATTATCTGGCTAACAATTCTAGCTCATCATGCACAAATCAAATGAATGTGACTGTTTGTCACGTGCTAGCGTGCCAGTGGTTGTGAGGCGAGCGTAGCTAGCTAGCTAGGTAGCTAGCGAGGTAATGATCTAGTGATGCGTGTGTGAAAAGTGCCAAAGCTAGAAAGGCATGCATGACAAGCTTCACCAGCTAGCCAGTCTAGCTAATGACAGACACAGCAATACAAAAGTGATGTATTGGATGTCTATCATGCTAGCTAGACAGCTAGACAGGCGCTACACAGCATGCATGTCGTGATCGATGTGCTCAATTTATCACTGCGTCGCATGTCTGCTCTAGCTAGCTAGTGCTAGATGTGCCACTCTAGCTAGCTAGCACTACTACTACGACACAAGCTAGCAAGGTACGACTAGATAGACCAAAGGAGAGCGCATGACACATTTGCAGGCTTCATGAGTGGATGCGGCTACACGCACTAGTGTTATAGCGATGTTGTACACACATGATGTTACTAGATTCTCTTGTTCTGGTGAGTGAGAGAGCGAGCTTTGTTTTGCGTAAAATGCTGCAATGTGCATCATCAAGGTATCTTCATTCTACATCTAACCTTTTCTAGTTTTTTAGGTGAGAAAAAAAATCATCTTTGTTTCTGACACAATTTTGCATGAGACGCCGTAATCATTATGTCACCACTCATCATCGATGGCTCATCATAGAATTGGCTGTATACCGCATTTTCGGATCTCACTTGCTGCCATATAATCCCTCACTGTCTACACACTCAATATAGATATATTCGTTTATTATCATCATCACTGGATGAGCCTCAAATGGCCCAAGCACCCGTCGCTCTCCTGAATCTTCACCTTCTTCGTCGTTAACGCGTAACGAAGGGTTTGAGTCTTGTCGTTTTTTTAAAAAAAACAACAAAAAACGGCTATCAGTGCTTCAGCATCAATAAATGCAAATCCCGGCTATAGCCGAGTCTTTCACACGTGCGTTGCGACTCGTAATTCGAATATCTCGATATTTCATGCTCAAACTTGCTCAAATCCCTACCCCCTTCTTAAC
>ADNK01002275.1:2500-15753 GCA_000320545.1 Bigelowiella natans CCMP2755
GATGGGTGGCCGTGATTTGAGTTATACTCGGTTGCGTCGTGTTCGGCGCATTCTTTCATATCTTCCCTCTCCAAAGATCTAGATGGACAAGAACCTGATAAAGGGGAGGATGCAAAACTTCAGGGTCTCTCGGATTTAGGCGCGAAAGATGCGGTCTAGCCGACGGTGCATACCTTCAGACTCACACTTTCTCGAGTTTTTACAAGCCTTGTCCGCCCTTGTCGATGAGCATGAAGTCTGATGTTCCTGTGAATGTAGGTGGAAATCAACACGTTTGAGGGATGGCTGTGTTGAGCGTGTAGGATTTCAATCATTTGAGGAACGAAGGTTCGGCCTCAAAGCTTCCTTCCATCTCCAAACCTCTGTCGGCTTTCAAGCTTCCCAACCCGTACCCTCCACACAAAGTGGTCTTTCAAATCAAATCAAGATTCTCGCGGTGGTCATAGGGAAAACGAATCCCCGGAGCAGTCGGAGCTCACCTCAGCTTTGCCCTTCGCGTCCAGTTGTCCTGGCCTTCTTCCGGTTGAAAACATCTCAGCTCTTTTGTAACCAAACAACGCCCGCACTATTCGATTATTCGGAATGTGGCTTCGAATCTGTCGCCTCATTGAGTCACGGGGCCCTCGCTTTGGAGCCCTGGCCCTGGCCAGCAGCGACGAAGCACCCCGCCTAGTGCAAGACGCCATTCTTTGGAATTTAAGACCAAACTTTTATTAATGTTTTTTGAGAATTATCTGAATTAGGATCCTTTTATATTTTGCGACAAGAGAATATTTCGAATTCGGTCCATAAAAGTAGACAAAGATCAACATGGCAGTTCCATTTCGGACTCGCACTCGCGTTTTCAGTCTCACGACAAAAAGTGAAGTTGGAAATTCAAAATCGAAGGTTTGCTGTTCGTCTCGTTCCTGGAAATAAACTCGGCTGTTTTTTAGACGACATTCAAAAATACAGCGGGATTCTCCACTGCGACGTTGTTAATTTTGAATTTTTATTGCAAAAATCACATGCTTTTTCCCTGGCAAAGAATTATTCAAACTGTTTGAAACTGTTCTCAGCAGCAGCAGCAGCAGCAGCCCCTCTCTTCTTGACGTTCTAGTCTTTCTGTTGTCAGCCGATGGAGCTGCTCTCCCCCTTTTACTATCCATCAGATGACGATGTGAAGTTTAGCCACGATTCGGTGATGTAATGTTTCAAACGGCAATAGTTGTTTTCGGAGTCATGGATGCATTTTTAGAGTCAAATCAAGAGGTAGTCACTGACAATTCAGGACTGGTGTAAATATGTGTAAATGTTGTTAGGAGGGTTCCTTCTGTGGCTTGCCGTGTTTTAGCAATGCTGTCGATTTCGATGATTTTGACGGAGATAACGTTGAAGGTGCCCACCCCCCCAGTTCGGATTTCGTCACTTGTGACCAGCCGATGGGCGATTTTCCCTCTGGTTGCAACGTACCTGGGTACACTGCTGCAATAGATAGAAATTCACCATGTTTCAAGCATAGGATCCTCCAGGGAATCGATGTGAAGCGAGCAGGCGACCCAGAATGCGCTATCTGCTTGGAAATCTTGGACCCCGACGAAGATCGTGTTGATAACGATATCGTCATGCTGGCCTGCAATCACAGATTCCATCGAAGATGTCTTGGGCAGTGGCTGGAAAGCAGAGCTACATGCCCGATGTGTCGGGAAATTCAGCACTCGCAAGTCCGCCGTGACATTGCTCCAACTTGCAGAAACCTTGTGGCGTACGCAGGGCCGTCGTCGAGGGACACGGAGAGTTTAGCTACGATGATGCTGAGAGAAGCAGACCAACCCTATCTTTACCCAAGCGGTTCACTGAGGGTTGGAATTGTCGAATCCTGGATGTTCTAGTGTATCGACTACGGTGTTGAGGGAGACAGTGCCAGTGCACACACCGCCTGCATTTGTGCAAGTTATCACCTTTGTGGTGGAATCTGTGCATATGCCACTCCAGAAAAATCTAAGCTAGCATGATGTATACTTCTTTTGATGGGCACTCTTCATGTGTGCATGTAATATTTGCTTGGTTCGAATGCGTTACGTTGCTAACTAGCGCTCACATTGGAGACGTAATGTGGTGACGCTTACGCCACAAGGCATATGTGCATACATGCTTCTCACAGTTGCAACATGTGACTCTCCATGGACTATAGCACACTCTGTTAATGCAAGCATGTGTTGGCTAAGTCGCGCTTGTAGCATGATGGCCAAATGCTAGAATGCCAAGGGACGGTTTCACTGTTCATGACTACGCAAACAACTTTGCGTGCGATGTGGATCATGATTTTATAATTTCCATTGAGCATAGCCGCACATGAGTGCAATTGCAATCGCGCACATGTGCTAAGTGTGCATGTACACACACACACACACACACACACACACGCACGCACACACGTGCACATGCATGCATTATTGTTACATGTGCTGTGTTTATTTTATATATTTTAAGTGATTTATAGTACTTGCACTATCCAACCCAATCTAAACGAATTCGTCGACGATGCTCTTATTTGCAATACTTATGAAATATTCTGTGATTATGTCGCTATACGCTGCAGCGTCCAGAAGTTGGTTCTCCAACCTCGCTAGAATGCTGGCCCCCCTGGCCCGGCTAAGACCCGAGTCTTCCATGACAACTCGCCACGTCGCAATCAAGCGTGCGACGTCAGCCACGCCCTCTCGATGAACTCGGATGATGTAGTCTAGCACGCTCTCCCCGGTGGACTTCAGCCGGTGCTCGTACGGCACGTGGTGGAAGAAGAGTAGCAGGTTCTCCGGGCAAGTCTCGATGTCGTCATACATGCGCGCCGGAGCCTCATGGTACTGCATGCTGAATCCGGTCCCCCTCGAATTTCGATTACATCCCACCCCTCCATGCGTCGCATTCGAGTAGCCTGTATCCTGCTTTGGATCTGGCCAGTAGTGATCATCGGTGCGACCCAGCCCCTTCCTACCGCGCCCCCCCCCCCCCTCCTTGCGAGCGCTGTCGCCATGCCACACGTTGTTCGGGTCACATGGCCCCCCTCCAAAGCCGTCGCCTACGACGAAGCCCAGCCCGAGGGGGGAATCGTACTTCTCGTACGTCTCCCAGCTGCTCTCGAGCATGCCGGCGACGAGCTCCACGCTGCCGGGCCGAACGCGGGGGAACACGCGCCGCGCCCATTCGCGGTGGATACTGCGGCTAGAACGCCGGGTGTCCCACGCGAGCTTGCCGAGTCCGTACCAGTTAGACGCCGCCATAATGTGCCCCGTCCAATTGCTGTAGTTCCCTAGGTTTGACACAGCAGCCATTCCGCTGACGGTGTTCGCGAACCCGGGGACCTCCCGCTTTAGCAGGGCTGCAACGGTGGAGTTCTCCCCAGACGCGTGCGTGTCGAAGTCAAGGTATGACCTCCACATTTTGGACAGCCCGACCATGTGAATCTGCTGTCCGGTGTACTCTTGCGCAGCTTGGAGCTCGATCATCACGTTTGTCTGGCGAAGGCCGCCGAACAGCGGCGAGACGGGCTCCCGCACTTGAAAGTCGATGGGGCCGTTTTTAATCTGGAATGTCCACACACAACAAAGGAATCTTCTTTAATCGAATACTCGTTCAATATATTTCGGTGCAAAATACGACAAGCGTCATGCCCTTCAAAAGCGCAGCTGCTGACTTATCAATTGGTGCTGGAGAAAGCGAAAACACCATTGTTTCGAACATATTTCACGCTTTCGATAGCGGTGCTCTCCACCTGCACGATGACGTTGTCCTTAAACTTTCCATCGAGAGGCTTAAAGGTTAGATAGGCTTGGACAGCTCGATCCCTGTCTTTCAGGCCGTTAAGGTTATAAACGAAGGCCCTCCACAGCACCCTGCCCCCGAAGGGCTCTAGAGCTGTCGCGAGCATGTTAGCCCCGACGTCTTCAGTGCGATTGAATGTTCCTGGCCCGATGTGATTTTCGGAGTCCGCTTTGACCAAGAATCCACCGAAATTGTGCGGCATCAGGGCGTGAATCTCTCTCGCCTTTGCTCGCCACCATCTTTCAACAGCAGGGTTTGCCGGGTCGAGGCTGGCGTTGGCAATGCGCTGCGCCGCCGGCCCAACCAGCGAAGGAGCGGCGTAGCAGATTGAGAAGTAGAGCGACACGCCATAGCGCGCAAACGATGGCGCAAGGTTTTGTGAGATTCGTTTCAGAGTCTCCGCCTCCAGCAGCTCGATGTTCTTGTCGCTGCAAGCGTTGACGTTGTTCAGCGAGAGTGCGTTGAGCCCGATCGACGCAAGGTACTTTGCCAGGCGGTCAAAGGTCCTGTCATACCGCTCTATTGCGACGGGCCAAATGAGAGAACCCCCCGAATATCCCCTCTCAATGTGGCCATCGAGATCGTCCCAAAGCTGCCATATACGCAGGTCAACGTCCGGGGACTCGGCACACGACTGGATAGGAAGCTGCTGCTGCATGCGGGAAATGAGTTCGAAAACCCCGTACAAAAATCCGACGGGTCGGGTGGCAGCGAGTCTGATGACACGCTCATTCCGTACATTGATGGAAAAGCCTTCTTCGTGGTCCAGATTCCCGCCGTAGGTTATTTCAAGTCCACAGTCGTCTGAACGCAAATTGAGCCATCGAAACAGCAAATTCACATACATAGGTATCGCCTATGCGCGCTACAACAACCGATCTGAGAGACGATCAGATGCACGAAATCTCAAGATAATGTACATTAAAAAAACAGGATAGTTAACGAATCTAAAAAATCCATTTGTGTCTCGCCCCATTACGCAACCTTGAGGGAGCATGTCCACAACTTCGATTTCTATTCCAAGGGATATGTTTGCGAATTCTCTTATTGTGTCGATGGTAGTATCGATCAGAATGGGCGCATTTTTGTCACGATCGATGCCGGAGTCCGATGCGGGAAGAACGATTTTTGAAAGGAAGCAAGCATATCTCTTAGCAGCAGCTTTGTTCTCCAGCGGAACATAGTTGAGCCACAAAGGATCTAGCTTTTCATTTGTGGGATTTGACGAAACACTGAAAGCTGTTGAAGGGGGGGGGGACCAGATCGCTACAACGATGACGAAGAGCAACATGGGGTAGTCGGATCTTCTGAATTTGGGTTTTGTTATAAGGGGATAAGTAGAAAAATAATTATAGAAATATTGGGTTATAAATGTGCGTAAATATTTCCAAACCCTCTTTTAAAAAATGATATTCGGAAAGATTTTAATTTTCCGAAAGTTGTAGGCTATTCGATATTTCTCGATGTCCATTGATGCTATTCAGAAGTAGAACGTTGCAGCATCCGTGCGTTCGTCGCCGATGCTCTTTAGTTCCGAGGCGAGGAAGCAGGAGAAAACTGCGTTTGTTTTTTTACTTGCGACATCATTTGTGGAGGAAAACAATGACTAATGGATGGCAAATTCAGCAATAATCTTCAAAATTGATTGTCGACCTGAATGAATAACCTGTATTTACTCCAATTTTCCTTGGAAAGGAAAGCCCTTTCCGTTACCTCTTTTGACCATAGTTAATTGCCTGGCATCTAGATCGTACGACAGCTCCGAGATGGTTTATCGCAGTATAGCGACAACTAATTTAGCATGTCGTAAGGACGAAACTAGTTCGATTTTGTCAAAATGTTGGCTGAAGCGCCGAGTTTCCACTGATTCTCTTGTTTTGGATACTTGGATACTCCCTCCCCCAACACACAGCGGTCCTCGAAAAGCTTAATGTACCAAGCGTTCGAGGAGAAGTCGCCCCAACAGCCACGGCGCCCGCCCAATCTTTACCGAAAGCAGACAGAAAATGGGGAGGCAACGTGTCGCATTTGCTTCGAAGGGAGGGAGGATGGCGTGCTGTTTAAACCGTGTTTGTGTGATGGCAGCATGGGTTACATACACGTTCAGTGTTTGAAGACTTGGATGAGCACAGGAAGACATGGAGCGTCCACGGAATGCCCCAATTGCAAATATAGGTTTTATTTTTTTGGAATTTTGGATTAGCCTACCCGAAGCAATACTGTAGAATCGCATTAACCGACCGTGTGAGAACTGATGATTGACGAGAGACGGGGTGCAAGATGGAACCCATTTTTCATTCATCTGCGGTACTCTGAATTGATGAATACTATTGTTTTCCAACTCGAATCCTCAATATTAGATATCAATTTGGACGCATCGAGACCGTGGCTTGGATGTCGTACCCTTGCATCATAGAACTATTCACCACGATAGTTTGCCTTGTTCTTTGGTGTTCTTTATATGCAACACTGGCATTCTTCGATTCACCGAAGGGAGACTTTTATTCAACTCATCTTCGTAACTGGGGCCTCGCAGTCGCCGAGTCGCGGCGGGTGAACTTGGCAATTTGCGCTACGATTCTATTTTCCTCGTTTGGGTATATGATGTACTTACTAAGCTGCATGGTTTGCTGCTCAAGAGTTTGTGGTGCCTCTGCGTTCAACTCGATCGAGTTTGGGACCATATGCTGCTGTAGCTTGGGACGATATAGTCGAGCTTGTTGGTACCGACTGGTACCTTGCGGGGCTGCGTGCGTTATATTTTGGGGAGTTACAATGGCGTTTACTGGAACTTACGCCATTCTTAAAGGGATGATAAAGACAGGAAGAGATGCAATCCAGGAGTATGTTCTTGATATAAGACCGGAAAAGTACGGACTTATTAACGAGGGCTCTTCCGCCTCTTGCTGTGGTTGCTGCTGCCCACCAACCCATGGTATGAGCGAAAATAAACATAGAGAGCCTTGACTGTGCATGCGAATGAATGTACTAATGTTTATCTTCCAGTAGCAACACAGCATAGCATTTATTGCTTTGGATAATCGATAGCACGCCTTTGCATGATGACGGCCTCTCTGCTGCTGTTTTTTCGGACGATGATACGCACCGCGTTTACCAGTGTAGATGTGATATACTACGCGCGCCGCACTGAAGCGACGCAATGTTTAAGCTGTAGCATATATGACATGCCAGTAAGCTGCTGCTCATGGACCTATTTGTATTCATCAGATTAACTACCATGTGTAAAGACGCATGGACTCCAGTAGTATATGATAACAACATGTCAGCTTACATGTGTACCATGGTCTGGTTTGTATGACGACGTCGTATCAAAGAGTACTACAAGTAATTTTAGTTGCAACAATCATATCAGATTCAAACATTGAACGGCCAACATCCAACTGGCGCTTAGCCCACTTGACCCTATTGCGTATGAATCTACACAACATCGCGGATTTTAATCTGCATCGAAGGTCTTTAGCACCCTATCTTGCCTTCTTTCGGGCTTGTTCTCCATCTGCGCAAAGATGTTCGCGACGTCTAAATCCATGCCATCTGCCTCTGACGACGGATGGCTATCGCGGGCCCGTTTAGCTGCAGCCTTGCGATTCTGCAAATGACATATCCGTAAAAGGACAACTCGGTATTAGGGAAAAGCAAAAACAGCAAAGTAGGCCAAACGGAAAGGCAGCTTACACGCAATTACTATGTGTTTCATAAGTGCGGAGGAACATCCCACACAAAATATCCCGCAAGCGAGTAAGGGAAAACAACGTTTGCTTAGCTTACACCGAGCTCCCGAAACCGTATTTCACATAAAATATAATACATTTCTGACCTGTTTTTCTTGGCGCCGGCGCTGCCTTTTCCACTCCTGCACACTTTCCTTATGCTCCTTCACTACAAATGCAATTAGGGGAGAGAGCTTAGGCCGCACTATCGAAACATACAAAGCCTATCGAGATTATATCTCGTGCTATGTTGAACATATCGAGTCTCGAATCGTTGGCAGAATGGAAGGGAAACTACTCTTTTGCCAAAGGCAATTCGCCCTACCTTTTCTGTTTAAATACTGAGTTAGATTAGCCCATTTGAAGCCCTGTGATAGACATTTACTTTTGAGAGAAAAATCGAACAATTTAGGAATGAGTAGTTTAGGAATGGGCGCTGATGTTAATTCACTTCAGAGCAAGCATCAAACTTGTAGCGTTGCAACAGCGCTAACAGCATCGTAGACAAGCATATGGGGGGCGAGTGTTTGGAAAGTGCAATAGTACGTGGAGATACGTAAGCTGCCATTGCGCCTTACGGTATTTTGCGCTTGATCTCCCTCCTATATAGCACAGCCATATAACGGTATCATAATGGCAAAAAGAACTGTTCGGCACGAACAAATGCAATGTTTCTTCTACGATCAAATGCAATGTTTCTTCTCTCCGAGGCATGCAGCATGAAGCTCCTCGCCAAAGCAACTATGCAGTATCATATTTCGATAGCCTAGAGATGAGAGAGAAGTACACGATACGATACGCATTGAATGGAGAGGGGGGGAATAAACCTATATCACAGCCATCAAGCATCTTCACTGCACACCTCGCCGCGTCCTTATTGTAAAATTCCATCCACGCTTGAGTAAACTTCGGAGTTCTAACGATCTGGTTTTCTTGTCTGTTTTGTGGGTAGAATTTCAGTAATGACTGGCGGTGCTCTCGCGGTTTGCTATTTCGAACTCCCACATATATTGGTTTGAAATCTGAGCAAAGCGATGATGTCGCAACTGGGTTTTGAGGACCTTCCGGAGGGCATGAGCATTTCCTTTGGAACTAGAAACACCCTAAAGGGGGGGGGGGGGGGGGGAAGTTAATGGCTGAACGAAAATATCGGGATCGATTCCAATTAAAACTGTTCCTATTACAAATGATTTGTTTTCGTGATACCCTCTTGAGTCGGCCATAGCTGGAGACGCGCTCTCGCAGCGTGGCGACGGGCATGGAAAACGGGTACCTTCCGATATGAACCAGTCCTATACAGTTGAAGCAATCATTGTGCGTTTTAACAATGAGTAATTGTTGAGACGAGTGAAATCCGGATTATTGCCTGTAGGGTCATCATCCCCGGAAGAATCTTCGAGCTCGAGAGCGCGAAGGGGGGGCGCGCTGCGACAGAACAATTTCTTCACGACGAAAAACAGGGAAAATCAAATGATTTTTCATTCCTAGATCCCCCCATCATTGACCTGAGGGCAAACACACACGCCGCAGCAACGATGTGCATGTGCCAGATGTCTAGAACATGCGTAAGCAGGGCGCGATCTCTCCTCCCCCCCTTCTGCCTCTCCTGCTGGTCTGTCCTCCTCTTCAATCTTGGAGATCCGCATTAAATAGAAATAACATTACAGGTATATCGCGCATATAATTCCAAAACCATAGAAAATATACGGATATTTTCATCTCAAACCTAAACTTCCGAGATCTTCAAGTAAACACCATAAGACCGAAATATTTCGAAAGTTTTTTTGTCTAAAACTCAGATGTTAATTTCAGAGGAAAGTGCAGGGAAACCAGGAGTTATGACGGAGCGACATATGAATTTTGTTGTCGCATCTAAAATATGGCAAAGACAAACGGAAGCCCCGCCCCAGGATGGGCTCCTCCCAGCTGAGCTTCCGTCCTTCCCTCCTCCTCCTTCTTTGTGCCCTCCCCGTCTCCCTGGTATGCTCAGCTAATATTGCGATTTGATATGATTTTTGATGATTTACCGGGTTATTAGTTTGGAGAGGTGTTCCGATCCCCTCTTGTACGATACAGAGGCGTGCGAGCTCGAGCAGGCAAGGGTAGGGTACCTGTCGGCGGGAGGGGAGGAAGGGCCTCGGGGTTTGTTGGACGTACGAGGAGAAGGGGAAACTTCGACCGTATCAGAAGAGAAGAACCAACTCGAATGGAGCACTTGCCGTTGACGTCAAATGTAGCGGAGGAGGAAGGACCGTGGGGAACGCCATTCGTCGAGGCCAGGTACTGAACGATTGTAACTTTGGCGGATAACCGACTTTAACGATTATCACTCGACAACAAAATGCACAGGTTTTTAGAGGGCCTCCGAAGGAGAAGTATCACAACACCCTCCCCAGTCCAGATGAGGTGTTCTACGACACATACGTGAACGCAGACGAAAATGTCACAAAAATGCACGAAGCACCGTTCAGAGATCCTGCTAATCGCGCAATCAACAGAGAGGGCTTTACAGCATCACTGCCAGGCTATTGCGTGATGATGAACGTGCCGCTTGTTTAATACTGTGCATTGTGGTTTGTGTTTTACGTGCTACATCCAGCTCAACTGCAAAGATTTGGAACGGCCACTCGGTCGTCGTACAGGTAATGACGCCATTATATTATGACAAAGTCAAACCTGCTAGTGCGCGCGTTTATCTTGCTTCCTCTCTCGCCCAACTATTCTCCAGGCTTCCACGGGATCGGGAAAGACCTTGGCCTATTTGCTGCCTCTACTTTCTAAACTCGTTGAAGAGAAGAGAGGCGTGCGGAAGAGTCAAGAAACAGCAACGCGGGTTATTCGAATAAATGTCTTACTGCTTGAATTTCAGTAGAATTTTGTTGATTAAATTTCCCAAAAAAACGAAACAAATCATTCACATCCGCGACAAGGCCAAGCAGCCGTGTCGCCGAGGAAAATCATCGATGCTCCTGCACTGTACAATCCCCTTGAAACCGGAATAATAGCGTTCGAAAATCCGACTATGCACTTTCATCACGCGCCGTAAAAGCACCTGTATCTTTTATAGCTTCTACCTTACAGAGGCTGTGATTGATACGTGCTGGAAAATGAGTTAGATGAATCGCCTATGTACCAAACTTACCCCCCCCCCTCCCCCTTCGTTCCTGGCCATTAGGGACTAATTCTCACTCCATCTCCGGAGTTATGCGTACAAACTGCAAGTGAGATTGAGTTTCTTGCCGGATCATTGGCGGGAGGGGAGGAGGAAGGCGAAATGCGGAACGGTAAGACTCCTTGAGCGACCAAACATTTCGAGATCATCATGGCTCTCTTAATCAACTGATTCGTGTACTCGACTGCTACTTGCACGCGTGTGTTTCAGAACGTCACATGTGCAGCTAGGCTACTTCTAACCACCCCTCCCTCTCTTCTCTCTTAACAGATGAGCGGGGCTTATCTTGCCGCATGATGACGAGTGTGGGCCGGCTCGAAGACCAGCTGACGGATATAGAGTCGTCCCCCCCGGACGTGATTGTGGGCATGCCAAAGCAGGTGGGGGGGAGGATGAGTTTGTGTAAAGGCGAATAATATGAGCAATTTATATTAAGAAAGCTCAAAGCGATACCAGAGTTAAGGCGGGGGGGGGGGGGGGGGGGGGGCAGAGTGCCTGCTGAATCTGATATGCGACGACTTCACTTAGGTAGCAGCTGCAATGAAATCTCAGCGAGGAAAAGCTCTATTCAAGGTGTATTACGAATTTATAGAATACATATATGCATATCATATTAGAGTATACATTATATGGATATATGTATATTTATACCTAATGTGGTCTTTTTGTGCGAGACGTACAATGCTATTCCGTGTAAATCAAAGTAAGTTTAGGAGCTCTGAGATCTTCCTCCATTCGTTTGCCATGTTCCTCCTATCTACTTATAGAACTCTTTGCCGCATGCACACCTACACACACACACACACACACACACACACACATATATATATATATATATATATATATATATAAGTATACTTACGCGCCCATACGTGAATCGATTAGGGAATTTCTTGGGTCGTTGTCGACGAAGCTGATAGAGTCTTGAAGGTGCTAACTTCGATTAGATTTAGCAGGATATTCTTTATCACTTAAGAGAGCGGAAGAGGGTTATATGCACTTTCGCGTTCTTGGTATTCATGTATTGCGATTTGCATCTATTCGATTTCTTTCTCTTTCTCTTCCGCCTCCTCTCTTTCTCTCTCTCTCTCTCGCTCTTGCTCTCTCCTCTTTCTCACTTTCCATCTCATAAGAATAAACGAAGAGAAACGAAGTGCATGTAGATTCGGGGAGGATCTTGTGTATTATAACTTAATGTACATCTACATAATAAATCTAACTAAGTTGTTATATATTAATATGTATTGGCTTGTCTCACCATCAGCCTCTTTCCAAGTACGCGTCACAGAGAGAGCGCCGAAGTCGATCTCTACACCTTAACCCAACAGAAGTAATACCACACACCTTCTAATAACACGCACGCGCGCGCGCGCACACACACACACACACACACTCACTCACACTCACACTCACACTCACACTCACACACGCTTTCATACTTAGTTATAGAGAAGACGCATAGCTCTAAAATTTCGCGACACGTCGCTTTAAGCTCTGCATTTTACACCCAAATCTTCAATCATTCACACTATGTATAGAGCAGCAGAGAAGAACCCTCGTTCTTCTCTTACGAAGAGACCTCAGAATCATCAGCAAACGCCATGTTATCAGTCTCATCAGTTTCATCAGCATTGTATGTGATGGTGATCCGCTGTATTGTTCACTGTTGTGTAGGGAGTCGTGAATGGCCTTCTCGGGCTAAATCGTCATCTCCAGATTGTACTTCTCTCTGCTACCGTCAATAGCCCTTTGAGGTAGTATGGTAAACATCAGATGTACGCGCGCGTGCATAGGCTCTTATATGCAGATCCGAGCATGAGCCATAGTTTGCATATTGATGGCATGCAATTGGGTTTGCTCGCATGTTGTGTACTACGCGTGCGTGCGTGCGTGCGTGTGTGTGTGTGTTTGGGTGCCGATGATGCTTTATAAGTTCCATATGGGAGGGGCCTATTTACTGGCAGCAGCACTATCACATCACGTCCGATATATATGTTGTTACAAAGATCTTTGTTTGGGAGAAACGGTTGGAGAATCGACCGAATCCTTTCAGGTACATTTTTAACACTGCTTCGATGCAAAACATGATGAATGTTCCCACCCACCCACCCACCCGCACAAACACACAAACACACACAAACACATGCGTGCGAGCGCGCGCGAGCAACATGCACACAATAGTAGCCGCATATACGGCTCTGACTCGCTGCAAAACGATGCGTTTCAGGCAAACCCTTCGAGATACCTCCACAGGTGCGTCTCTACACCATCATCATGTTTTCTGAGAGCATGACAGTCGCTACCCAACAGCTCTCGAGAAGTCCCCTCCCACCTCTTTCTCCTCTCTCTTTCTATCTTTCTCTCTTCGTTTGTATAAGCAGTCGGTCGCCGCTGTTTGCACAGATTGCATCAGACTCCGCATCCTCCCCCTCCCCCCCCCCCCCTCCGCCCTTCCTCCGCACAAGACAACATGAATTGAACTCACTAATGCAGCACCAGCTGCATCCCTCAGCATGCGTACGAGGAGCAATTGATCGAAATGATGA
>ADNK01002274.1:0-25000 GCA_000320545.1 Bigelowiella natans CCMP2755
GGGGGTATCCAGGAGGCCCAGTAAGATTCAACTCGTTATTCTGGAGCATGTACCATAGGGTGCAGTCGACTTTAGATCTGCCATCGTAGCAGCTCTCCTTGTGTACAAATGCAAAATGACGCAAAGAGGAGTACTTTTAGTTATGGCCCCCCCCGCACAGCGTGTAAACACATACACAGCGCGACATTTGGAATCCACCAACGCTTATCAGATATTTCCATCCCACGCAACCGCCTCTGGCTAACAATTCGTGAAAATTCCGGTGAATGTGGCGCAGTGCCGTGTTGACTCTTACCCCCCCCCCCTCCCCTCTGCGGAGAGAATTTGTAATCGAGAATGAGAGACTGCTGCCGAGCTTCCAACTTCAACGTTGAAGTAAGATATAAGGCGCATAAATACTTTCCGAAATTTCTGAAACCTCATGACCTTTTTACATCCGACATCCGAGGTATAGCTATTTTTCCATGAAATCGGCACCTACCCCGGAACTAATCAGCCAAAGCTTCCTCCTCCACCCTGAGCTGAGGGTAATTAGAATATTTTTGTTTGATGTTTTTACGATATAATAATTTTTCTCAAAATATTTCCCCCCAGTTCATACATCTTTTTACTGCAGGTACGAGGACAGAAAAATCGGTATTGTGGATATTCTTAGCTGACATTCTTGCCTTTTTCGCTCATGTAGGAATCGATCAGCTACAATAACGAAACTGTAAAAACCCCATGTATTTTGTATATTTTTCCCTTTTTTTCATTGTCGTAGTGAGGGAAATAGAAGTCGAAAAATGGCTGCCGAGGAGACAGCGGCGGCCGCCGCAACAACGCCGGAAACACTGCAGAAGGTTGATGTTACGAAGGAATACAAGGTCGTAGATTTGTTTCATCCTTCATAAAGACCCATCACTTTCCTCTAAACGTAAGATACATAAGTTAGGTCGTCCTAGGGGCGAGTATGAGACACCAAGCCAAGGATGCGGAGGGGAGAGGTACACTATACATCAAGGTAGCCTGTTTGATACTCATGTTCAACTTCGTTTTCGCTTCCCTCCCCGGTTTATTCAGTACTCTACGGGTTTCGATACCGCTTCATCCCGCAGTCTGTCTCATCGTATAAAGAAGTAAGTTCGGTTGATGATGCAGGAGGAGGACGTTGGGAGGGGCGGCGTTGAGAACCATATATACATTCTCGGTTGTTTTGATCACAGATAATCCTAAGGTCTACTAGGATATAGTGTACTTGATTTCCTTCTCCCGCTCGCCGCCCCACCCCAAGTGTTGTCCTATGATCTACCATGAGAGTGTGCCGTTTCAGGGCCAGGTAGAGGTGGACAACGGCCTTGGAAAAGTATGGCTGCGAAGCACAAATATACCAAACCAGCACATCGCATTCGAGGGGAAGTACCAGCCCAACAAGCGAAATTCATGTAGTGAGCAATTGATATCATGTTCGCATTTTAACAATGCTTGTCGCGCAAAGAACGACCTCGCTGCGCTTATTCTTCGCCTTACTGACTGCTGATATATTTACAGCTGAGTACGCTCTAATATTCAACGGAACGGACTTCGTGTTGGAAAAGGTTTTCGCCATATATGTGTAGATCGACACACATGATGCACACATATATGTATAGTATATATTGATATCATTCCAGTTTCTATATAATAATAAAGTATTTTAATCTTCATAATGCCATCTGTTCTATTGTTCTATTTTTGAATACTCTTTTTGTTTCGAAGTGCACTGGTGGGCTTCTCTCCCATCAACATCATCGTAGCTGCGCGTTTCTTGTAATCCCCATTCGCATCCCTCCTCCCTGTCATTGTTTTGAAGCTCGCCGGAGGCATCAAAGACCTCACAAATGAGTGCGTTCAAACACGGTATTCCCGCCACCAAAGACAAGGGATTATAGTGAACAATAAAGCATGCCATATATCTCCGCTCACTTGATGGCGACGCGATGTCTTTCTAAGTACTTATAATCGATGCTACTGACCATCTGGGTTCATACAAACACGGGGGGGGGGGGGGGAGGGGGGAAGGAGAGGTTGGGGCGAAGTTGCATCTCTGTCATCTCCCGTAACAAACGCCATCTTTTTGGGTAGAAAACGGCCATTTCACAGCTGGGAGCCGTCCATCCACCCTGCGCCAATTCCTAGAAACGACCGCAAACTAGACGGTGTTGCCGCTACTCCACAGAATCAATACCAGCACAAGCGCCAACGTAGTGGCGAGGCCTCGTCGGCTAGGGCAGCCACGACATCTTCCGCCATTACAACAACGGTGCGACCAAGTTCAGGTTGCGTGAAGTCAGGAAAGGCTACGAATGACGCCGATTCCGACGCAGCGACTGCTAACGCCATTGAAAATACGACCGCACGTTCGAGTACACCCGCAGCTCAATCAAACGTTTTGAGCACTGAGATAACCAATAGTAATGATATAGAGCAAAGGGGGGGGGTAGGCGGTATGAAGACGACAGAAGAAGATTCCAGCAGCATTAGTAGCAGTAGCAGTAGCAGTAGCAGTAGTAGCGACGAAGAGGGGTAGGAATGCAAAGCTACTGTGCTTACTTAGATTTTGAAAGCTTGCAGCATTTGTCCACGTTGTCCAGATCCTTCCGTGTGCACATATGAGACGGATGTAATCAATCAATTAAATTTGCTCAATAGCCATCCTTATGTAGCTGTACAATGCAGTAAATGTTAAATCGTATGCGGGCGACCCCAAGCTCATGTGACCACAAAATCCATGAATTGTTTCACACACCAAAATGAGCGCTGTTTTGGGCTGCAGCGCGCTCACTTTTGCGAGTTTTCAGCCGCCGATGCGCGGAAAATGTCATGGTCTGTTGCAAATGATGTGCAAAAAATCCGCATCACTTCCCTCATTTTGACATTGTCACATGCATCGATTTTGCAAAAGTGTGTGCTCGCCCAACAGTTAATCTATGCACTTGCCCGCTCTAGCGCTGTGCATGCAAATTTTCTCGCGCATTATAGACACGTAATATCATATCATATATATATTATATATGCTATTACTATGTCTATTATGCGCTTTGCGCGAGCCCTACGTGAGAACGAACAAAACAACATCCTGACCAATGACCTGACGTTGTGCATGCACAGAGACACGACACATCGCATCAATGCATCAAGCACAATGCATTTGTCGTGTGCATCACACTGCACTCACTTCGTCTCCCAGCAGAGCAGCGGAGGCGGCAGAGGTGGCAAGTGAACACTGCATTCACTTCGTCCTGGCAGATCAGCAGAGGCGGCACAGGTGGCAAAAACGAATGTGTGGTCTCCCAACGTTTTGCATGTGAATTTTGGAAGAATTTCAGGTGAATTCCCATGAATTCAAATTCCCTTGAATGTGTGGTCTCCTAACATTTTGTCTGTGAGTTTTTGGAGAATTTTGGGCGAATTCCTAGGACATGAAATTGCAGATCATTTTCGGACAGTGATCTGCGGACAGACTTCGGACAAAATTCATGGGTCATCTTCGGACACAATGCACATGTCTTGGGACACCTTCGGATTTTCCAAGAGACACAATGATCTTCGGACACATTCGGACACATTCGGACACGTCGGACTATCTCATGATGCCCCAGTGATTCAGATCACAAATCTGGGATTGAAAACTGAAATGGAATCAATGCCAATCATGTGCAATTTTTTCAAAGACAATGAATTTTTCTAATTGGATGGATGTGATCCTTTTGATCTTCACAATCACCTTTTGGAATTGTGTATTGAAATGAAAGGAAGAAACATGGAACGCAAAAAATGCAAAACAACTTTTGTTCCAAATGGAAAAATTAAAACTTTGAAAAATTCATTGAAAAAAAATGAAAATTTGACATTTTGTTTCATTTTCAAATTTGCTGATGAAATTGAACATGTTTGATGCAATGGAGATGTTTTCAACACATTTGGAATTGATTGAAAATGCATGTCTAGGAATTCCAGGAATTCCCATGAATTCAAATTCCCTTGGATTCGAATTTCCTTGAAGTCACACTGGCAACAATTCTCGTCGTTGTTGCAAGCAGAAAGATGCAGCAACTGAGAGAAAAACTGGGCGAGAGGGAGCGGGGTGGGGGGGGGAGGTTGAAGAGAGAGAGAGAGAGAGAGAGAGAGAGAGAGAGGGAAAGAACAGGGAGAGTGAAGAGAAAGGAAGACCGCAGTCTTCGCAGCAACTGTTTTCGAGAGATGCCACTGCCACCACTGCTGCCACCACCACCATCGAAATGATGATGTGATTTGGCAAAATTTCTTCCATCATGGATGTGGGAACCTCCTTCGTTTTCACATCATCATCCCTTTGCATTTCATCTCCATTCCATCGCACTGCCATCACATCATCGTCACTGTCGCTGCCATCCATCGTCATCACGTTTGGGGGATGATTGGGCTTGAAAACATCATCCGCAACAACAACAACTGCTGCTGCTGCTTTCCTCGGCGACCACACATCTGCTTGCAACCACATTTTTCACGAAACACAACAAAACTGACGTCATCTGCCGCCACGACAGCCGCCTCGCTGCCGCCCTGCAGGGTGTGGCAGTTGGCGTGTCCGTCCAAAATGACAGCAACTGATGCGTCCTACTGCAGTGGCACCCGCCGTTTGGTCCATTTTTTTGTGACATCATCTTGCACCCAATTGTGCATCGCCACTCGCTGCACACGTGTCTTTCCGTGCACAATGAGAGCAGATGAATTCTTCCTCGCGCGCACGGGCATTGGATTTGTTGGCCACTTGCATGGGGTGTCGTGATGTGGGTCGCTGTCGGGAACAACAACAAGAAGTGATCACAAACTGGTGGATTCTTGATGTTGATTTGCCACATCGAGCCCGTCACTGACACATGGATCAAACGACCTTCGGAACGACAGTGATGACAATGATGCCCATCTTCATGGCATCATCACAACAACGTGGCGTGGCCAAGTCTTTTTTGCATTCAAAATTTCATCGATGACTCCCGCGCCACATTCCACCTTGTGAGTTCGTGATGAACAGCAATGCCTAGCATTGCATGGCAGTGGTCGACAAAGTGAATGAGTCGGAGTCTGCAGCTGCTGCACGTGCGTGTGCAGTCGTCATTGGCTGCATGATGAGTGCTGGAGTGTTGCATGCGTCGCAGTGAGTTCTTGCACACGTGCTCACGTCACATCTAATCTCTAGAACTCAGCAAAGCACGCACGGCATAGAAACATCATGCATGCGTAAAAAGATGCAGTCTAGTAGTGTCTGCAAAGATGCATTTGTGTCTCCACCACATCTAGCTATCCAGACATACTAGCACGCATGTGACCGACCTGCGCGCATTGTACTCCGCGATGCGCATGAGAGCGCGCTACACCAATCACTAGATCGCTGTGCAGCATTTGTCCACGTTGTCCAATTCCTTCCGTGTGCATACATGAGACGGATGTAATCAATCAACTAAATTTGCTAAATAGCCATCCCTACATAGCTGTGCAATGCAGCAGCTACAGCGCTAATGTTGAATCGTACACACATGTGCATGCGCATGCGTGAAAAGATGTAGTAGTCTAGTAGTGTCTACAAATATGCATTTGTCTCGGCCACATCTAGCAAGCCAGACATGCCACAACATGCGACCGACTCATGTCTACAGTGAGCTACCTACGCACAAACCCAACATCAGATTTTTCCACAATGTGACCCTTGCACATTGTAACTGTTTCCTGTCGCCGATGCCTTTCCCAAACTTGTCTGCGAAGAAAGTCGATGTGTGGTGGTGACCATTCACCACTGTTGCCTTCACTCACTCTTTCCATCTTCACATCGTTGGAATTGTGCTTGGATTGATTCTCATCACCCAGCACGTGAGAATTCCTGAAATCATCGAACGTTGCCAAAAAATGGCGCTGTAGCATGTGGACTCTTTTGAGCTCACGAATTGTGTCTTCTTTTGTGGCAACCATGATGTCATTCAGCTTCACAAGACGCCATCCTACGCTCACGACAGCCTTTGCCTGAGGGTACACGTGTGTAACGATGTTCTGTTTGTCCAGTCTGCAAACACCTTCATCAACGTCGAACTGGAAGGTAAGACTAGAATCGGAAACTCGGACATCATCAGTAGCAGGACAAAGACTACACACCATGAAACACGGAAAACAAGCATAGAGCATCGGGCCGGTAATGATGGCTTCTAACCACAAAATCGTACACAAACGCGCGCCAAAATCTTGAGGTAAAGCGAGGATTGCAGCAACCATGATGTTCCAGTCTGCATCCTCTTTCTGTGCAGTTTGATGTGCCAAAATAATTGCTACAAAAGCGCAACCCAAGGAGGCGATGATGCAAATAATCCCACCAAGGAAATCCCAAGTTTCCCATTGATTATGAGACGGGCGATGCATGCCCTTACTTTGTCCACAGCATCCTACCGTGCTCCTCTCTCCTTCTGTGGAACAGATTCTAACATTTGTCTCCTTTCTCCTTCCTCCTTCAGATGACTTTGTTCGATTGTCATTTTTGTTCAATTTTGTAGAGTGAAATGTGCCATCTGCGTTTTTGTCGCTGATTGATTGGGTTGATACATTCAAGCGCCAGTTCGTTTTGAAACTCTGCACACTTTTGTTTCTCTCAAGTTTTTGGTATTTTGACTCTTTCGGTGAGCTAGCCGCATCAAACCCAACTGCACCTCCTATTCCTGCCCCTGAGGCAATGGCTGCAGTTTCTTGAAAATCATTTTTCTTATCTTTTTTTTTGTGGTTTTCATCGTCATCATCGTCTCCTTCTCCGACACGATTTTCATTTGCATCTTCATCTGCACCACCATCATCTGCTTCAGCGTCATTTTCATCTTCAGCATTGAGACCAAAATCCAATTCTAACTCCCCCATTAGAACAGTTACACCCCAAAGCAACCATGGCATTGCTCCCACAATTCCTAAGGGCGTGAAGCTCATCCTAAACTCGTTTGGAGTTTCCCTTGAAAATATTGTAGTAACAAGGTAGGGTAATGGAAATCCGATAGCCATCGCCACAATGGCTACTGCAATATTTCCTTCAATGAAGCCTAGCCTTTGCTCTGTTCCTACCAAGAGTGCACATATAGCAGCTGCGTTGAAGACGAGGAGAGAAAGAATTAAAAGTCTCTTTTTGGAGTCCATGTAGTCTCCTGGCAACCGGATAAATATCGACATCCAAGGATGTCTCCTCCGCACGGCCAAATTAATTGACTTTCTCCAGTTAGCGTCAGACCGTGGTTCTTCTAAATGAAGCTTGCGCGATTGGTTTATGCTCCGATAGAACTCACGCTCATGTACTGTTATCACTCCATGCGTTGTGGTTGCTGTCCGGTTGTCGAGAAACACAGCAAACACGAAGAGCAATATAAGAATTCCAGTCATGATTACAGTTAGTGCCATGGTAGGACTCTTCAGAAGGTTGTAAGCTTTCGTATCTTTGATGTCGCTCTCTGAGAATGTATTAACTTCCACTTGGAACGTGGGCCTCGTGCTAAAAACAGTTAAATGTGTTGATTCACACATATGATTTCCACTCGAGGTCAAGCCAATGTATTTAACGCCGTCCGTGCTCCATTGGCTTGAAGATTCGTCCCAAAAGACACATTCACGGACTGCAGTAGTGTCACCTTGCATTGGCAATGAATCACCATTGTTGTCAGAGGTGATTTGGATTCGATATGGGGAGTTTCTTTTGCTTGCCGTCTTGACAATGACTGCTTCCCCTGTCGGCAATACTGCCTTGATCTCTACGATGGCTAGCCCACTCGTATGATTAGTTGTGATGTTCTTTGGGAAAGGAAAGATAGACCCTCCTCTTCCTCCCGTAATGGCAACGTATCCCATTTGTATACTTGTGGTGCCACTACTGTTTGCAATATAAACCATGTCTAACCCAACGATGGCCCTTTCAAGGCTTGATAGAGACATGTTTACATTTTTACCCACATTCGCCCGCAACGAAGAGATAGAAATGCTTATTTCCCCCATTATACTACTTTGAGTCCCTGCAACGAGTCCATCTTCCCCAGGAACAAGATCCACTGCCAACATAGTTGATAGGTTGGATAGAATATATTGAACATTCATAGAGTCGATGATTTCCGTTCTCCTATTTGTAGTCGCCTTAACAGAGACATAATGAGCAGCAGTGAGGAGGTTCGAAATCGCACCACTTGCTGCTGTGACAGTACTTATCTCCTCTTCTGCTAAGAACGAGTTTCCATCGTAAGAATCTATGATTCCTTCAACTAGATCTAGTGTCGAATCTGTGATATTGTTCGTGATCTCATTAGGACGTCCAACAGTCGTAAGTGTTTCTGCCAGTCGAGCCACAACCACGAGCTTCAATGAGGAGGCTGTATCTTTGTATGTTTTCACTGCCGTTTTGACTTTGCCCAGTAGCTCTTCTCGCTCCTCTCCTGCATCATATTCAGAAGTCTGTGATACACCGATGTTTGACGAGAGGTACGATGCCACTGCGGCAGCTTCCATTACAAACGACTCAGTATCTCCCTCTTGTAGACGCTCCCCAAGTGCAGAATTTATTTCCGTAAAGTTAATTACACTCGGTTGCGTCACATTTACACTAAAATAAAAATAACTCTGTGCACCCAAATTGTCACTGATAATTGCTCTGACAAGCAGTCGATTATCGGAAGAAGAAGAAGAAGAAGAAGACGAAGGAGAAGAAGAAGAAGAAACACCAGTTAATTTCGTCTTGTAGGACTGCAGGCTACGGAATCGACATATGTCTAGGAATTTTGCACTTGGGCTGGAACATTCCTGAGAATCTAGCACAGTTTGCGTATTGTGGACTTGAACTACTTGAAATTTGTATTTTAGTGGAAGATCTCCTTCATAATCTACAAAGCTTTCACACACGAGGAGGAAATCGGTTTCGAGAGCAACTCCGAACTTTGGATATGAAGAGCAACCTCCAGCACTTGGAGGAGAGTTGGTTCGAATAACCAGCGATGCAGAGCCTGTGGCCTAGGTTTTTTGTGCATCAAACATAATTCATTGATTCAAAATGATCGCAAGTGTAAACATGCACACATTTACAACGTATTATGCCTCTCTATGTGTATCAATGAATGTATGCCTGCTATATCATAGTTTATTGTTTCTGTTCAGTGCTAGATCTCACTGTGGAAAGGTATCGGTTGTAGACTCAAACATTATAATGTGATCGTTTTTGCACACAATTATTATACCAAAACTGCTCCGATTTGCACCGATGATCGAGCATTAAAACGATAATATTTCCCGGGAATAAGCACGTTTGGGGCAATGATAAGGTCTCTCGCATCAACTGCTGAGCGTAAATTTCTACGATCCGAGATGTTAAAGTCTATCGCATCACAGGACCACGATAAAGCTAGAGATGCATCATCATCTTCGGAACCCGAACTGTCTACACGAGTTACTTTTGCACTTAATATAAGTTTTTCTCTCGTGTCATGAACTCCATTTATGACTGGAGAACTAATGCTTACCTAATTACCAGGGTGAATCAAAGAGCAAATACATATTATACTTTGTCCAATCAGCTAGAGATCTTACTGGCAAAGTATATCCACATTACACTCTTCAACGGTTGAAGCTCTCCTTACTAAAATCAATGATGAGTAGACTCTGTCTACTACCTTAGGGGCTGGATGAGACGTTGTAAGGAGTGTTTGTGATGCAGTTGTGTTTGTAGCTAGTGTACGGTTGCTACTGACGCGCACTCGCACTTCGTAACGACTGTGAAGAATCGAAAAATATGTTAGATCTCAAATCGGTACGTCAATCGCATTACATATTCCAGCATTAGCCATACTCCATATATCTCCCACAAGCATGCTGAGCTTATCACTTAACACGAGTAGTATACATATATGTATCTTGCATGCAGCATGGGGGAAACCATGTGCCATAAATATCTCTCTGCCTTTGTGTGATACATATCAATAAACACCATAAGTTTAAATGTATGTCAGGAAGCACAAGATTCTACTTACCGATTTGCTACGAGCTGTGAAGTCGAGAGAGAAATCACAGCACTGGTAGATACAAGTTGCGATTCAGTGTTAGTCGAGGAATCATAAATGGACCAAGAGAAGGACAGGGATTCTGGCGAAGAAGGATATCCTGGATCCATAGAGGAGGACGCATCGATTTGGAGACTGTATGCGGCAGCTGCAGGTACTATTGGCACGGTTCGGGTCGATCCTAAAACACGATATGAAACAAATAAGCACACGAATAGAAGGATTTAAAAATCCAATTATGAGCACAAAGCTTCATCTTGATACCAGTCATTTCAATGCAACCCGTCTTATTTTAAGCAAACAGTAGTCGTACCTCCTTTGATCCGGGCTCGAAGAGGCTCATCCACAACGTTAACATTAAAAATAACAGCTTTTTGCCCCACAGTGGTATTAGAAAGTATTGATACAACTTTAGCGACAAACTGCAGCTGGTAGAATGACATTGGCTGAAGAGATAAGGCAGGGATGCGTATGGAAGGCGATCTGGTGCTGGATAACGAAATCTGGTGAGGCCCTTTTAACTGTCTCCAGAAAGTGTCAACACGAAGATTTCCTGAACATTTTGGGATGCGAACCTGAACAAAAGCATGACTGAAGATATAACATCCTTCTCTAAGCATAATTTTCTTGAATAATGGGTTACGGTTGTTCTATGATTTGCAATATTCCAAAGCCTTCATCCTTAATACCACATGTTGTTTTTAACTCTTACCTGCACGTGGATATCCGTCACTTCACTGCGTCTAGCCGTAATGTTGGGAGAACAGCTAAGCCTCAAAATAGGAAGTATGTTGTGGACCTATATGGTTCATTAAATTTACAGTTGTCGGCATATAATTGACACACTTGACACCCTTAGAATAGCAGCATGAGCAACGAAAAGGCCACGATGGTAGTTTAAGTCCTGATGTACGATTCTCGGAAGACATCTTTAGTTCCCAGCTACAGCTAGCAATACAATGCATATCCCTAACTCATCGCAAACCTTGGAGACACGAAGATGCGCTGTCGCAGAGTCATTCAGCCAGTTCTTGACTGTGACCGCAACAGTTACATTCTGCCCCAAGGGGATCTGTGTTCCATTAAGGACGAAAACACTTGTCGTTGTCTGCGCTGCGACTGTGCTGAGCGACCTTTCCCATTTCAATCCCGTGTTGTTCACAATAGCCCAAGAATATCTACGGGGAGTGAAAAGGAGTTGAGTTGCAGGGCAAATTACTATGCGCATATTCAATTAAAAAACGAATTTGTTGGATTTTACATGAAAGGCTTTGCCAGAGATCCTTCGCCATTAGCTGTGATTTCAGAAACACCGTCACATAGGCCAATGGTCGTTTCTCCCACGAGATTTACACCTGGAACCGTTGTTTCTGAGGCATGAGTGACAACCTGAAATACAAATCCTGATGTGAGCAATTTGAATACGAAAACCGCAAGAATAAATGATTCAGTAAACAATAATTCTCGTTCTCGACACACTGTTTTTCAACTTAAAGCGCAATATATTACGGCAAATAAAGTATATAAGTAATATGTTTGCACAAACACGCACACACACACACACACACACACACACACACATTGTATGATACATGTAGATGTACAATATATTAGATAGTATTTGTATGTATGTGTGTGTGTGTGTGTGTGTGTGTGTGTGGGTGTGTGCGAACGCGCGCATACAGGTCGTTTAAGACCATATTGGATTGTAAAGCTTCGTAGATATGTGCATTTACATAGAGATAAACTTATATTGCATAAGTAATACTATACCACTTGAGAATAACTATTGACATCTTGAGTATTGTTCGCTGAGGCGATCGTGCTTGCCTTAAGCGTTAAACTGCCACTAGGAACTAGGGTGAATCCAGCACCCAAAACAACCACGAGAGTGTAGGCATCTTCCCAATAGCAGCTAGATGGCATAGCCAAAAACACAGAAACAATAATTAAGATGTTGATTTAAAGAAAGAAGCCCTTGATCGTCAAATACCGGTGATTGCTTCCTAGGGAAGCCACCGAAGAATCGGTGAAAAGAACTGCGCATGACACGGCCGGCTGACTCGTAGCCATGTTGAACTTTATTTTTGCGGTTTGATACGAAGCAGAAAATTGTCCAGAGGTGGGAACAGGGCCAGCAAACTGAAATATGCATCGGACGGAGGTACCAAAGGTTAACGGATTCACACCAAACTGCAAACAGCAGCAATTTCATCTTCTGATGGAAATGTGCCAAAGAAAGAAAACAAAGGTAGAGCTCGTTATCGTTGAGGGATATGGCAGGATTCCTCATTTCACGAGTTTCTGATATTTCGTGCTGTTTGTCTATGAGTGCCATCCACAAAAGATTATACGAAAGAATGGGCAAGAAAATAGTTCGCATGATTGGCAGCAAAAATATTATACAAACCCGAATTCATCAGCTGCTCGCATATATCAGAGCGCGTACATGTACACACGCACACACACACACACATAGAGAGAGAGAGAGAGAGAGAGAGAGAGAGAGAGAGAAAGAGAGAGAGATACAAACATTCTAAATTGCAAGATGTAGATCTGCCTTACCCCAGAGGGCATCTTTGTCGGTGCTGTAGTTGGAGCAGTGGTTGGGAATGCAGTGGTTGGGGATTCAGTGGTTGGGGATTCAGTGGTTGGGGATGCAGTGGTTGGGAATGTAGTGGTTGGGGATTCAGTGGTTGGGGATGCAGTGGTTGGGGACTCAGTGGTTGGGGACTCAGTGGTTGGGGATGCAGAGGATCCAGATACTGGTGAAGTAGAGGGTACAGTCGAAGGTGTAGTCGAAGGCGCATTACTCGCAATTACGATAGGTGTGTCAGGAAACTCAACGATTCCCCTTAACCTTCCCATGCTCTATGTACGTGGAGTATGAACATTCAAAGGATCGGATATTAGTCATCGTTTTCACATTATCCGTGTTGGATGGGATGCGCTCTCCTTTCATGAGGAGGAGAGTGTAGGACGCATACCGGCTGTGCCAAAAATATATGGCTCGCGTTCGATGGAAGATGAGTAATTCCGAAGGATTGACCTATCCTAAAACGACAATGACAAACATCACAGACGGCACAACGGTCTTGTGCGTGGAGGTGCTTTCGTTTCAATGCTATCCTTCCCCCTTCCGTTGCCCTCCTTGTTCTGTGTTTTCAAACACGTATTGTGTATTGAATATGCATGCACTCAACTGGGCCGAGGATCCAGGTCCATCCAGACTCGCCTGATATATATATATATATATATGTGTGTGTGTGTGTGTGTGTGTGTGTATGTACATGTATTTGTGTGCACATCCATATGATTAAAGCTCTTGTTAGTAGTACAGCATCGCAGAAGAATAGTATACATGTCATTGTCCTATGAACGACCATTCGGTAAGACAAAAATGCTTTCGATAATAGTCAAAGTATCTTCTCCTGCTGCCGCAAAGTTAGATCTATGCGACTAGCTGAAGACCAATTTTCAGTGGGGAAATACCCCTCAGTAAGGAATATTTCAAAGATTCTTCTTATTAAGGTTTGCTACTTCTTGACTTGGAACCAAAAAAATTGTGATGCATTTTAACGCCGATGAAAATCCGAACGAATTATGTCCATGAGCGAGGAGTATCGTGAGTCGAGAATAACAGTATATTCCGTCGTCATTCTCATATTTATCGATGACTGTTTGTGTATTGAGGCTGTCATTTCTGTACTTATTATTACCCGGGTTCCGTCTCCAGCAAGCGATTCTACCACGAATGAGTTTAAGTTCAACCTGCGAACTTTAGAGTCGGAGGAAGAGGAAGAGCCCTATATGCATAATTCCGTGTATATCAATTGCTTCTCAATATTTTCTCATCTGCACAACATTACGGCTTTCTTCGCTCGCCTCCCACCGCCACAATGCACACAGATCGGTACCTCCAGCATTTTTTTTACATTTTCGGAAGAAATTCACGAAAGGCTCAGGAGTAATGGCAAGGCTTCAATACCCGTTCCACAGTTATTATTCGAATACTTGCGACTGAAATTAAATTTGGTCTACTGTCTTCTTTTTCTATTCCGCCGGGTCGATTACCATTTGAGAGATGTAGAGCATATTCCTTTGTCTGATTGTTTTCATTTTATTATTTCGTAGCAAAAGATATTTCTATCAGAGATTGAAGGAATACTTTTGTCCTTAATTAGATACACTCTATTCTTCCATGCTACATTTGTTTTAGTACTTTATGTGCACGCGTGTGGATCTGCATCCTCTCTCCCATTGTCGTACACACTATTGTTATCGGTGTTGGTGTGACACTGCGACAGAGTACACAGGTTTCGAAAACTCTCTTCATTCTGATATTGCGCTTTTTACTCTCATTAGTACTCGTTGAGTGAGATGTAGATCGGAAAGTAGAACGTCGCACTGGTTGCAGGTCTGCAGCACATAGAGAGGTATACAAAGAGAGGAGAGATTATAGTAATGGTTCAGTGACCGAAATACATCATTCCTTCTCTAAGATTTGTAAGAAACGGTGAGAGAGAGAGAGAGAGAGAGAGAGAGAGAGAAAGAGAGTGAGTGATAAATAGAGAGAATTGTGGTGGAAGGACATTTAAACGATGGTATACTAACAAACAAACACTGTGCCCCTCTCTTCTCTCTTAAGTTGGACAAATCATTCCCATTGATTTTTATTCGTTTTCCCCTTCCCATCCAATCTTCTCTCTCTCTCTCTCTCTCTCTCTCTCTCTCTCTTTTCATCGTACCCATCCATGGTTGATCTTGCTCCAGATCCAGCAACCGTAGTTACCTGGGAGGGGGGACCGTAACAGAATCAGTCATAAAGAAAAACAAAGCCGAAAATAATATCCTTGGGAGGGAGAAACTACACAAACATGCACACATACATACACACACAAACACTTACAAATCAAAAGTTATTGAGTACACATCACACTACACGTATGTGTTTGTATCTTTCTTTATATGTGTATATTTATGTATATACACGTCAGATATGTGTGTGTGTGTGTGTGTGTGTGTGTGTGTGCGTTAGTAATTCAAGTGACGCAGACATACCATATTTGAAGTCGTGTTATGCATCCGAATTTTATTAGCACCACGGTCCGCAAAGAATCTGTTAATTCCAACCAAGCACACAAGTGTAACATGTGTGTACATGAAATTGGCGGTGGTAAACTAAAATAGATACGAGCCATTTTGTTATGCAATAGGACTTCAGTGATTCATTTTCAAGGAAAACAACCAGCTGGGTATTCTAGTCACACTACCATTGAGCTAATGGAGAGAAAGTGCGGGTAAGGTGAACAATGATCTCACACATACGCTGTCGCAATGACATACATCCTAGTGCCATCCTCGGTGACATGAAGTCCATAAATTAAACCTATCCCCACAGCCGAAGAGTGCCCGTCCTTCCAGCCACTTGCCGAGCTTCCAACAACGTTAGTTACATGTTTAGTGATGGGATCATACCGCTTGATTCTCCCGAACGTCTAATTGCAAGAAACCAATAACAACGGTGACCACATGAGTAATTTATGTGTGTGTGTGTGTGTGTGTGTGTGTGTGTGTGTGTGGATTAAAGCAACTTAGCACAATGAGGTACAGAGTCGGTGTAGTAGATATAATAGCTGGCCCCAATGGAAGAGAAGGCAATTCCTTGAGGTTTTCCAATCGCTAAGGAAGGTCCAAAGCCATCTGAATTTTGGCTGCCCAACGTGGCATTACCCACAATATTGACCACCTTTGAACAACCAATACAACGCATTGTTAACTCTGGAAGAATATGCTTTGTACTAGATGTGAGAGATAAACTACTAATACTGAAGGTGAATACTTCGCCTGTTCCTGGGGAGCTTATAGTCACTTTCCGTATTCTGTATCCGAACTGAAGCATACATGAGTAAGTATATTTGATAAAGAATGATGATGGCTTATTATCTGTAAATACTGACTGTGTCTGCGATGTAGAACGTTGTCCCATCTTCATTTACAGCAAACGCATACGAACTTGAGATGCTGGCAACCCCGATTGGGCCATCATTCTTGGGGTTTCCCGAAATGTAAAAGCTTGCAATTGTTGTCTTTGCCATCAATCCCGGACTCGGGTTATCATACTCATATATGTATTGGCCGCTTGATGTCAAAACGAAAATCGAGTTGTTTTTTTGTGGGTTTGGTGTGACGTCATATGCTTGCTGTGCAAAGCTGTACACGTAAGAACTTGGTTCCCCATTCGACCCACAGGCTACACACAACAGCAGAGCAAGGGCATGCCCCCAACGGCCACATCGACACGCCTCACAATGACACGGCATGGTCTCTGCACAACGATCCTCGAGAAGGAGCACGTTGTCACCCCCAGGTACCGGTAACGTCATCACTAGCAGATCGGGTGGTGAATTTCATCGTGCGACAACAACAAATGGGTGAAATCGCTAGTACTCGTAAGAACTACAAGTACCAGAGTCGGCGGAATAAGTGTTAGCGGGGAAGAAAGACATGGGGTTTTTTTCACATACGACAACGTTGAACGTCCTTAAAATTGTTCCGAATTAGTCAAAAATGGCCTGTTGCGACAACTCCAATAACTCCATCTTGATGGGAAAAAAAATCGAGTGATGACTCCCTAGATCTACTGCACACCGCTTGTCGCAAGGGGGCGATTTCCGGGGATTCGACGGTTTTCCCCCCCAGCTTTTTCTCAGCTTTTTCCTTTTCTTTCTGGAGCTGCCGAGCCAAACTGATCGCTTTCGCTTTCTGGGCATGATCCTACAGCTCGTCAGAAACCATGCGCGTTGGCGAGGTGAGGGTAAAACCAAGGTGAGAACGGGATCGTGTGCAAAACTTTTTGATCTCCATTCGGTTGATGGACTTGGCTCAGCAGCGAGTGACAACTTGCAAGCTCTGAGGCAGGTTGTGAGGTTCGACTCCTCGCGAGATCTGGGGGGGTACAATCTTTTGATTCCTTGCCCCCCACATGGCCCCCTTGGTCTCTCGTCACAGGCTGACGGAGTAAAGGTTTTCGCTTCAGGAATGAACGATTACTAGTCCTTGGGGGTAGCTTCTAGTTTTGAGGGGCTAGTTCGGGGAGAGCTAACTACTCTCCCATCCACTCTCAACACCACCTAACCTGGCCACTAGCAATTGTCTGTGCGAAGTGGCCAAAGCAAAATTCATAGACAAGTATTGTAATCATGAGAAACAATGTAGGATTTGAGGCTTTTGAGGAGGAATTTGAGCATTTGAACCTTTCCAGAGGAACTATGACAACAAAAATTTACAACGCTGCGATGAAGTCCAGCACAGGGAGGAATGCTGCGGGCATGAATCCTTGGAACTTTTTTCAAAGTTCATTGAAGGGATACAAACTAGTAGCCAATCAGAGATCTGAGTTATACAATTTTGGTACTAGAAGATGGGAAGAGTTCCAGGAAGAGTTCAATCACTTGAACATTTCCTATGGATGCATGATGAATCTGTATGAGACTGTGATGACGTCTACCACTGGGAAGACTCCTAAGTGCATGAACCCTTGGAACTTCTTCCAAAAATCATTGAAAGGCTATGGCACGGCAGCCAATCAGAGGTCTGAACTATATAATTTTGGTACTACAAGATGGGAACAATTTCAGGAAGAGTTCAATCACCTAAATCTTTCTGAGGGATCTTTGGTGAGTGTATATGAGATTTTGGTTAAGAGAGGTTCCAAAGTTCCTTGAGGGGACATGGATTAGCTGTGAATGTGAGATCAGAACTGTACAATTTTGGGTCTAGGAGTTGGGAGCAGTTTCAGGAAGAGTTTAATTATTTGAGTCTTTCCTGGGGAAACATGGAGAAAGTTTTTGATACTGTGATGAAGGCCAGTGCTGGAAGCTGTGCTGCTAATCCCTGGAATCTGTTTCAAACTTCATTGAAGGGTTATGGACTTCAAGTAGAAGAGATGGCACATCTCTACAGTTTTAAACAGTGAAAAGAAAAAAAAATAATAACTAAAATAGAAGAAAAATATGGCAAACCAAAGAATTAGGGGAAAAAATCACAAAACAAAAAATTATGATTTCTTCGTGCATTAGATTTGCAGACCACGAATTTACTGATATTAAAATAGAAACAATGAATGTAAAATAGTTAGAAATGAGGATGCTCAAATTAGAAACTTGGCACAAATCGGAGGAGTTTTTCTCTCGTACACCAAACAATGAATTGTCGAGACATAAGGTTGACTCCACGGCATTGAGCAAGTGTGGGGCTCTTTGCAACGCCAAGATGTAATCAATCTATGAGAAATTTAAGCGAACAATGAAAAAAAAGTGAATGAGCTACGACACGTTTGACAAATGACACATGATGGATGCATCTGCACAGCTTTTTCCTACTCTCCATGTTGCAATTGCTAAGATTCAATGTTGCGTGTGTCGGTCCACAACGAGGAGCCAAGCGCCGTGTACATGTCTAGATGTGGTCAATCTGCACACACGCTGCTGTCTCAGCAAACATCTTGGTAATCATGCAATTCGATGTTCATGTCCAGATTTGAAGATGAGGTCAGCCAATTTCATTGCCCAAGCTTGCAAGCTTGTGTGTGCAATGCTGTGCATTGCTAGATTGCATGCATGTGATTTGATTTGTTTGAAACTGCAAAGCATCTTTGAGCAAAAGCCAACACTAGAACACACCACTGCATCACCATGAGCAAAGAGATTTAGTCCGTCAACACATCAGTCACTGTGCATGACATGTCTAGATGTGCGCATGATGCGTCTAAACTGTGAATCATCCTGCATTGGCACAAAATCATAGCGCCCATTGCTGGATTGATCTAGGGATATTCAAATTGTGCAATTTTTGATGTGTGCCTAGCTAGCTAGTTAGCTAGGCACACATCAAAAATTGCACAATTTGTGTAGCTAGCTAGTTAGCTAGCCTCACATGAAGGTTTCATTTGTGAAAGGCTGCATTTTTCCTGGACATGCAACTCTAGAACTCTACAAAGCACACGGCAAAGCTAGCAAAGAAACATCATGCATGCATGAAAAGATATAGTCTGCAAAGATAAATTTGTGTCTCCACCATGCCTAGCTATCATAGCTAGCCAGACATGGTAGCACGCATGTGACCGACCTGCGCACATTGTACTCCGCGATGCATCGCATGAGAGCGCGCTACACTAAGCCACTAGATCACTGTGGCCTGCACTAGTGCACATACTAGCATAGTGTGTGGTACGCAATTTACACTTCGCTAGTTTTGTTTCGTGATTAGAGTACACACGTTTCCGATGTGAAATAGACCTCTATCTCGCCATGACTAGATGAGTTGATAACGTCTGAAACTGCTAAACCTCCATCTACGAACGTAGCATGTTGCGCATAGGATAGCATGCTAGCATGCATGTATGCAGTGCTAAACTAGAACCGAAATGCCACTGAAGAGCATCTGACACATTAGTGCTAGAGTGGACGGCACACGTTACATGCACATCTACATCATCAGACACTTCTTCTTCTCCTTCTTCTTCTCCTTGAGACAGCTTTCCACTTCGGCAAATACGTCGAACAAATCTTCAACCGGGATTTCATTCTTGATGGAGGAACACTCCACGTACTTTGCCGCACCGATTTCCACAGTCATTCGAGTTCCCTCGTCAAATGTAACTGGGGATAAATCTCTACATTTGATATTGCGGTGAAAAAAAACTTGAGTAAATCAACAAGTCATACGATATGTTTAATAAAATGCACATAGAATATGCACACACTCCTAAGCGTCGATTTTCGCCTAAGAGAAAGGCATTTTCTCCATAGCTCACCGTTCTTGCAGGCGCTGCTTAATCTTCTCATTTTCACGTAAATCGCTCTAACAACCAAGCGCAAACCAAAGTCAATAAGAAGCGAAGAAACCAAGCATGGTTTTTAGAGGAAGGACTTGTCCTCCTCCCCCCCCCCACGGGATGAAGAGAGGAAGAGGAAGAGAGGAAGAGAGAAAGATTAAGAGAGGAAGGGGGAATGAGAGATAGAGAGAGGGAGAGAGATTAAAAGAGAGAAAGATTAAGAGAGGAAGGGGGAATAAGAGATAGAGAGAGGGAGAGAGATTAAAAGAGAGAGAGAGAGAGACAGAGAAACATGGAACATACACAAGCCAATGTTAAGCAATTTAAAGATTTTGAATCTCAGCATATAATACGATGACAATGCTGTTACGGGTATCAGTAAAGCATTCGAAAATTAAGACTGCTTAAAACAACAATTACCTTCATCCCAACAAGTATGAACGGTACCCCTGGACAATGATTTGCGATCTCAGGGATCCATTTTGTCCTCACATTATCTAATGAACCTTACGCCGTTAAGCACCACCAAAAAAGATACTGACATGCCGCATGCAACGGAACGATGTATTAATTGGGATTTTTTTATTTTCCCGGGAAGTGTAGAAATCTGCAATGGGTGTACATATTGTTGTTTTTGCTTTGAATGATATCTCTGGAGATGATAGGTTGAATTACCAGGGTCTGCAATGTCGAAGCAGACGATGAAAACATTAGTCTTGAGATAATCTGATGTCCGAATATTATCCAAATCTTGAGCTGCTTCTGTATCCCACCATGATAATCTGCAGTTTAAATGAACACTGAATTATTTCTACAGCACGACAAACCAAACACAAAAAAAACACTCACTCCTCCCACCCTCCCCGCCCCCGACACACTGACATATGAAACGATAAATTTATGCGCTGTTTGAGCGCCACTCTTCGCTATCTGTTGCTCGCATTTTCTTCGACTATCAAGACAACAATCGTCGCTACTGCTGCTGATGAGCATACTTTAACGTTCTCCCGTTTTTCTTCACCTCGCAGTGCTGAACGACGTACACACGTGCAAGAGAGAGGGAGAGAGAGAGAGAGAGAGAGAGAGAGAGAGAGAAAGAGAGAGAGAGAGGCGAAGGGGGGGGGGGGAGGCATCGGTTCACATTACAAAACAATAACTTATATAAGGGAGTTGAAACAGCACATACTCTACAACACTCCCTCATTTTGGTCTGATTGCCAAATATGTTAGCACATTGTTGTCATCATCATCAATCATTTCTATTACGAATTTGTCTCCGTAGCTCGCCAATCCGAGGTGATCGTGCGGATCTGGAAATGTCCCCATAGCTTGTGTGATACAGAACGAGGTCTGAACTCCGTCAAATTATCGTTGTCATCATCTTAATTAGTGGTGCAGTTGGGTTTGAGAGGATTAGAATAGCAACCGAAGCAAAAAATAACACACACACACTTCATTTAAGGCCTAGGTGTAAAAGGTGAAGAGGCTGCTTTGGGAAATCACATGCACGTTTGAGTGTAAATGACTAGCTGGATTTATTATACACTATAGTAACACGAGTTTTCACCTTTCCCACATCGTCGTCGCCGACAACTACAGCTTTAATGTAGGGACCCTTCTTGTCATCCGCCATTCGTCGGAAGGAGGAAAATTCCAGGATTATTATTGAGCCCGGAAAATTAAGGAGTTCTATGTCGATGGCCTATGTCGCACATGTGAAAACGGACTGATTTCAACATTCTTCAAAGCATCATTAAATCAAACTCATTGTGGACGACAACGAGATTAGCCTGTCTCTCGGATAGAAGTTGACTACCTATTTTTATTGGAACTTGGATGTTTGCCGGCTGGAAAAACGATGGAAATTTCTAACCTGCGACACCCTTTTGGGACTGTCGTAGATACGTACGAGCAGCAATTGTGAAGCTTTCATAGGGCTTGACGAATGTTGATATCCATGCGTATACACATGTGCGACAAGGGTTTTCCTTATTTTCGTGGAATTTTCCACCTTTCCAACGAAGGGCGGAATGGCGGACGGAAAGGCTTCGACTGTTAAAGCTGTACTTGTCGGCGACGGGGGGATTGGAAAGGTAAACGCTCATGGTTTTATGGTAAAATAGAAGGACAATCCGTGTTTGTGGGAACTCTCTTAGCAACCTCTTCATTTGGAAACCTTCGTTTGGAGAGCATTGAATTTCGGAAAAGTGTTTCTTGGAGGCTCGGCTGCTATTCGACTCCTTCTTTCTAGCACAACTGAATTACTACTAATGATGATGACAACGGTAACGGTGCTGCTGGTGCTAATATTTGACGACTTCAGACCACGTTCTGTATCACGCAAACAACGGGAAAATTCCCAAAGGAGTTTGTCCCTACAGTATTCGATATCCGAGAATGCGATGTTAAAAGCAAAGGGAAATCTTTCAAGTATGTTTAGGCGGTAGCAGGAGCGAAGACTATTGTCTCGCTACTCAATAAAAACAAGAGCGATAGATGGCACAGTGCATTTGTGCGCGTGCGCGCATCGCGCATGTGTGTGTATGTGTGTGTGTGTGTGTGTGTTTGATTTCCACCGTTCACTATCAAACTTTTACCATTCTAGACTGTGCTTTTGGGACACGGCAGGAAGGGAGGATTACGACCGGATTCGGCCGCTATCATATCCGGGCACGAATGTTTTCCTCGTTGGCTTCGACATTGCAAATCATTGTAATTCATCTTCAGAGATCATTCAAAGCAAAAACAACAATATGTACACCCATTGCAGATTTCTACACTTCCCGGGAAAATTAAAAAATCCCAATTAATACATCGTTCGGTTGCATGCGGCATGTCAGTATCTTTTTTGGTGGTGCTTAACGGCGTAAGGTTCATTAGATAATGTGAGGACAAAATGGATCCCTGAGATCGCAAATCATTGTCCAGGGGTACCGTTCATACTTGTTGGGATGAAGGTAATTGTTGTTTTGAGCAGTCTTATTTTCGAATGCTTTACTGATACCCGTAACAGCATTGTCATCTTATTATACGCTGAGATTCAAAATCTTTAAATTGCTTAACATTGGCTTGCGTATATTCCAACTCTCTCTCTCTCTCTCTCTCTCTCTCTCTCTTAATCTTTCTCTCTTCCTCTCTTCCTCTTCCTCTCTTCATCCCGTGGGGGGGGGGAGGAGGACAAGTCCTTCCTCTGAAAACCATGCTTGGTTTCTTCGCCCCTTATTGACTTCGGTTTGCGCTGGGTTGTTAGAGCGATCTACGTGAAAATGAGAAGATAAAGCAGCGCCTGCAAGAACGGTGAGCTATGGAGAAAATATGCACAACGAATATTTTGGATGATTGAGAAGTGCATAGAAAATATGTACAACGGGCATTCTGGATCATTAAGAAGTGCATAGTTTGCGGGTTCCAATTTTTGTTTTTCGCCCCTTCACCCTTGCGAGCTTTTAGATAATTACACAGAGAAGCTGCTTCCTAGTATTTCCGCTGAAGATTGTGAATGTTTGTCCTTTTCAGCTTCACGCTTTGACGCTAGATGTCTTGTTGATAAAATTCGTATTTTTCCCCATCGAAACATCCAAATTTAGAAATGAGTCCCCAGTTACGTTTGACGAGGGAACTCGAATGGCTGTGGAAATCGGAGCGACAAAGTACATGGAGTGCTCCTCGCTGCAAAACAAAGGCTTGACCGAGGCTGTTGATGCTCTGTCTGAGGTGGGAAGCCAGCACCTTCTAAAGTCCAAGAAGAAGAAGAGGAAGTGTATAATGATGTAGGTATGAGACGGAAGTAATGAAATGAAATGTTTAAATTTTTCAAAGGTCATCCTAGTGTAGCTGATTGTGCAGAGCAGCGGCTACAGCGCTTAAGTTATGTCTATTTGTTTCTTGTGTCACATGCATGCATGTGAAAGCATTGCAAATTTGTTGGCGATGTCGTGCATTGCGCGCAGCGGTGCGAGCTCTTTTCTTTGTCTTTGTGAGGCTTCGTCGTTACAGTTGCTGTCCATGATGACCGTCAATTGTTTTCTCAGTTCTGAACTTTTGATGTTCAAATTTCCTGTGTTCCAGGAGATGATCCATGTCCTGCAGCATGCCGCACGTGTCACGCATGCATCTAGCCATGTAGCGTCTGCTTGCATTGTCCTTGGGACAACATGAATTTCCCACGGTGTAGATATCAGATGAGACATGTGCACATGCTTGCACACGCATGTCTAGATGTGTGTTCAGAGGGGGCTGCATGTGCTAGTCTAGTAGATGTGCTCGAATCATCTACAAGTAGCGTTTGATTTAGAGATCATGATGCTCCCCTGATTGCCACTACTGCAGTGGCGCACAGAACCACAGCTCCGTCAAACCCGGTAACGACGGGGTTGTGAACAGTCTAGCAGTGCAGCGCTTTGCGACGCGCTTTCTAGCTTTGAAGCAGCAGGCAGTTGCAGTTGGCCAAAAAAAGTCATCAGAACTTGGCCGATGGCCAAACCTCAAAAAATGACCGAAACATTAACCCAAATGTCCATTTTCAAGGCCTCGGTGAGCGCGCAAAGTGTAAAAATTCACACCCGTTGTGTAGAGGATGCGAGCTGCGCGTTTGTTCTCTGCCACATTTTGAATGCTTTTGCGCGTGTGTTTGACCAAGTGTGATGTGCACGAAAAATTTCAAAGAAATGCGAGCAAATCCAATGTCCATTGCATCACACAACGCGCTTGGCGGTCGCGCGCAAAAGCTTCCAAATGCATGCATGTTCTGGCGATTCGTTACAGGTTTGACGGAACTGTGACAGGGTCAGTTGAGCAGCACGTTCATGCCATTTTGCAAATCTAGAAATGTCGTCTGAGATGCGCGCATGAATGCAAAGATGTGCTGATGTTCATGTGCCGACTCATCATTCGGATCAAAAACAGCGTAATTTAGTGATGGCAATGGATATACGGACCTATGCGGACTTATAGATCCCTAGATGGATGCAGCATCCGTAGCATAATTAGCATGCGCACGTCGTGCATGCTAGCATGTCCGTGACGACTTGCGCACATTGCAGCGCATTGCCAGCAAGCCTATATAAAGGGCATATAAGGCCTGTGTACATATATCATTCTACGCGAC
>ADNK01002272.1:0-25000 GCA_000320545.1 Bigelowiella natans CCMP2755
TAAGTAAATAATTAGTAGATACTTATATATATATATATATATATATATATATATATTATTTGTAAGTATATATATGTGTGTGTGTGTGTGTGTGTGTGTGTGTGTTTTTTATACTTTTATACGCAGATATAATTACGATTCTGTCGAATAAAGTTACTAATTGTTGTATGCGAATCCCCCCAGACGCCTGGAGAGATCAAGCTGGTCTTTGATAATACCTATAGCTATTTGACCTCAAAAACGGTAAGAGGCACTAATCACCTACATCGAACGAGTCGGTGGCACAAGAGGCTAGATTAGGAAGGAAAAATTCGTCTGCTGCTTTTTATTGAATGCCAACATTTATGAGTGGTATTTGATATATGTTTGTGTTTGTGTATATGTGTGCGCGTATTAATTTATAAATAAATATTATGTTTTGTTTTGTGAATTTACGAAAAAGGTGCAATACCTTATAGCGCTGCATAATAACGCATCGGATGAGGATGGCTTTGGTGTGAGCACACGCAAATCGACTACTGGCACCAAAAAGGAGTGATTCATGAGTCTGCATTAATACAAACAGTTAGAATAATAAAATAGTCACAGTTCGTAATACTCACCTGCTGTCTACAAAAAGGGTTAGCACGATCCGAACATGCAATTGTCAGATGGACTGCAATGCGTACCGTGTAGGAAATGCAGCGCACATGACATCGTGCGCGTGTGTCCATTGAAATAAATACGATGTGCTTCATGTAGATGCTACGACGCCATCCATTTGTTTGGTCGACTATCACAGAAAAAAAAAATTAATCACTAGATTCGTTACGCTACCCTAGCTAGCTAGCTAGCTAGTGCCATGCTAGCATGTGCATGAGGCGATTGCCTTTTGCCGCAGCTCATCGATCCACAGGCATTCTTTCAATGATGGTTTGTGCAATGAACATGTAGCAAAATGCAGATGGGCACTCCAATTAATCTAGATGAATTGCATGTCGCGATAGGTGCGTTCCACGCACTCAGAACCAACTGGCCAAGACGAAAAGTCAAGTTGAGCGAAACGACTGAATTCCTTCCGTCGAGCACCAGAGCACCAAGGTTGACACTCTTGTTGAGTGTGCAAGGCGATCACGTGCAATCGCCGGATTACACGATTGTGAGACAGCTGAAAACTGGAAAAACGTGCACATCGCTTTCAACTTGTGGTCCCTGCCAGCCTGCGTGCAGGCCGTGCAATGCGCAAACACGTTCCAACTGTGTTGACAACGTGGATGCGCTGAACGTGCAGCTGTGAGAGCAGAGACGGAAGAGTTTCGAGGTGAACGCACCGTTGTCCACTGTCCACGCCCCTGGGGACCAACAACTTGCTGATTGCTTGGGTGGGTTCCAGGGTTGTTTGAGAAGGAGGTGCCAACTCAAGCTGGTAAGTTGCCCCCGCTGTGAGTGTTGTCACCTTTGAGGACGATGAGACTTCCTCCAGTCCTCCCTGACCCAGAAGAGTTCCTGCAGCTTCAAGACCACCTGGACAAGCACAAAAACAAACACGAGGTGCTCAGTGATGGGACACTTGTCTGCACCGACAACGTCAAACGCACCCACGTCCCAAGACGCACCAGAGGACAGAGCCCTCCTTTTCACGGCTTGTGGACCTGCCTGCACACGCAGGGGAGTCACGTGCCAATGCTCTGTTGTGTCATCACTGCTGGTCCTGCAAGCTGAGTGGCATGTAAGCCTGCCTGCAGGGCTGTAGGTGTTCCAGCTTGAAGGCGGCAAGGGTCGCCACCAAGGAGTCCCAGGAGAGTCGCCACTCTGAGAAGGAGAGAGCGAAAAACTCCTTGCATGGACGTCGTGCAAGCAGTTGTGTGCAAGCAGCACGATGGTTGCCATTGCCTTGCGTTGGTGGACGTGGCGACAGGCAAGTGCTGGATTGAGAAAGTTCAAGAGTGCTGAGTGATCAAAGTCAACGTGGCCAAGAAGAACGAGGTGTCACAAACAAAGGCTCGCTAACTCTGGAACTGCTGCCGCACCTGGGAGTCCGAGCTTCAGGCTGTCCCCGACGAAGTCTTCCTGCGAACAAGGTCGACACCAAAGAAGTTGCACGTGGACGACGAAAGTTCCCTCCTGCAGCTGAAAACGCCTGGAAACAGCTGTTTTCATTGGTGCACGTTTGCGCCAATTGCCAAAGTGGCAATTTTGGATGATTTGGTGCACGTTTGCGCCAATTGCCAAAGAGGCAATTTTGATGGTTTTTGTTGCGACCCCAACGCAGTTGGAAAAAAAAGTGACAAGTTCACTTTGAAGAGTGTGACTGGCCCTTGCGATTGCGCCCAACCTCAGCTAGCTCAGCTCCAACCGACATCTCCGGACCTGATTGCCGAGAAAACTCACACTTTGTGAAAACGTGCGCGTTTCACCAAGTTGTGGAAGTGTCAGTTTTCGTCAATGCGTTTGTTCAGAAGAAGCAGATGGTTCATGATGACTGCGTTGTGGCGCTCAGTTTGCACGCCACGGCTGGACAGGCAGAGCGACGTCCATTGTGTGCGTGACCCGCGACACACGATGTCCTGGGACGCCTCGCGGCATGTGTGACGCACGTGCCAGCACGGAACGTTCTGAGAACGTGCAGTTCGCTGCTCTTGTGTTCTGGGAAAGTTCCTTCGTTCTTCCTCGGACTGGCCGCACTCTCGGACAAGTCCAGGAACTGTCACAGAACGTTCTGCACGACACAGTGTTCGTGCAGCACGACAAAGGCGTCGGAACGACGCACAGTGAAAACAATGCATGATTGCATTGCAGGTGAAAGCTTTCTCGGAGCCGCACGCGCAACGCTGTGCCTGCTTGCATGCAAACACAACTCAAACAGACACACAACTCAAAAGACAACACACAACTCAAACACCACAACTGCAAACAACAGTCAAGTTTCATCAACGCTTTCACGAATCACGCTCAACCGCCTCTTGTTGACGCAGCAGCGATGCATGCGTGCACCCCAATGCCCGATTCAGCGCAGGACGACAAAATCGTGGATCGCTGTCTCGACAGGCCCGGTGCAAAGCAGGCACGGGAACCTCCTGTCGGCAGGGCCACGTCTCTCAACTCGTCAGCTGAGAGCAAATGCGTGCTCGGCACATCCCCATTGGCACACGCCGCTGACGAGGGCGATGTGCACTCCAGAGTGAGCGCGACAGCGTGCTCCAGCGCACAGCGTCAAACGTGATGATTGCACAGCCATCAAAGGCCATGGAGCGTACCGAGTCAAAAGCACACATGTTGGGACATGTGTGGGCAAAAAGCACATGAACAGAGCATGTGTTGCAAAGAACATGTGTACCAAACTACACATGTTCGTACGTGCGTGCGCTGCGTAGCCATCAAAGGCTATAGATGATGTGCATGCAATGCAATGCGATCTAGCGATGCGAAATGCGCGCGCTCACGAAGCAAAACATCGGACATGCCAGCTTGGCGTGATGCCTCAGGCGGTGCTAGGACAAAATCCCATCAAACACTGCAACTGCAGAAATCTTGGAACAGCACATCTGAAGGTCCCAACCATCATGCCTTGTTTCTGCCACTTTTGGAAATTCGCAGACAACTGTTGCGTGTTGATTTTGTTGTGAGCGCACATGATTTGTGTGTGTCTGAAGGAAATTGGAGAAGAACATTGGGATCTCTGCTAACCAAACAAAAAATGTGTGCTGAGTCCATCACAACGCCGTCCCTTGCTGCTGTTCTGACTACTTCTTCCCACAACTCTTGCCTCAATGATCTAGACCAAAAAAATGCTGAGTCCATCATAAGACGGTTCCTTCGTACCATTCTAATTTTTTCTTCTTGTTAGTAACGTTTGCGTTGTAGCTCTTGATCATTTCCTTCGCTGCGTTCTCTGCTTTGTCTATCATAATGTTGACGATTGAAGGTACGAAATGCATGAATGTGAGCTTGCTCTCGCAGATGAACGTTTCATCATCGATGGAAATCGTCGCGGAGAAAGGTTCAATACTTTCGACTACCACTTCCAGCTTGGTCGAGGGTGAAATATTCATCATTGATTCCTTTCCGAGCACGACCTCAGAGGCTTTCCGCACATGCTTCGCGGCTTCGGCCATGTGAATTTCAGGAGGGGCGACTAACACAGCAACCTTCTTACCGTTTGCGTTCGTGAGCTTGCTGTCGACCCCGACAAAGTACGTGGCGGATTTGGTATGATCCAAGTGGAGGTGGCCCTTGAAGTACCGCTTTGCTTGTTCTTGTTTGCTCACGCTCAAGATGTCACTTCTTCGGTACTCGAAAAACCTCTGCATGTTATTCAGCATGTCGGAGAGGATTTGAAACTGTCCTTTGAGCGCTGTCGCGCGCTCAGTAAACCCGGCGTCGTCCCGCTTCTCTTTCATGGCGGCACCCAGCAGCAATGGATACCTAGAGGTAGGAGATGGCATGAAGGAAGGAATGCAAATTCTAGCAAGATTCTGAACTAGCGGTGCTTGATAGCCATACTGTAACGTTAATGTTCGATTCTAGAGCCCAGCTATAGTACGAAACTACAACGGTATACATCGTAGATTTGAATATATATATATATATATATATATATATATATATATATATATGTGTGTGTGAATATATATTTGACACTGCCGATTAACTATGTGCTTAACAACGCATATACTTGAGGGCTCTCTGGAACTTCTTTATTCCAAGCGATTGAAAGAATGAATTGAGGAGATTGAAGTGGTGATTTGGATCTGTAGAAAGATCTTCCACTGGTTCTGGATCGACGGCAGATACCTCGTTAATTCCGCCGTTCTTAACCCACAGATTTTTGATGTTATCCATAAAGGGGCTCATTGCCACCTGTGAGAGGAAAATGCGAAAGAGGTCCAATCTCAGGGATTCGAGAGTTCTCTCGAACATTGATAGCGCGTTTCCGTCCAGCTTATCCGCGTCCTCAAGATCGTATGACATGAGTTTGGCGTGGAATGCAGCATGCTCCTTGACAAATTGCTTCTGGCTCGTAAATGCGATGAGCAGGTTGAGAGCCTCATCCGAGATGGCGGAACGTTCAAGTTCTTTCAATGAAGAAAGTATATTTTCTGCATCGCTCATGGAAGCATAAAAATGCGCCTCCGTAGTAACCAGCTCTTTCATAACGTGGGACAACTTCCCCCCTCCTTGTTGCTGAAGGGAGCTCGCTCTCATAGACATGTTCAAGCCATGGTCCACCTCGAGTTTCCCACGCCCCGAGCTCTCTTCTCCTTTATTGAATGCAACTGCTGACACCAGCAGAGCAGTGCAAACGTGCCAGGTCACAACCGCTTTGGACATCGTCCTGGGGGGGATCTTGTGTTTAAAAATTTTAAATAGTTACACCGAGCTGCTTTTTTGCAAACATGAAAGAGATTTCGTTGTCGCACTAGATTGTTGTCCGTGAATATGTATATTTTACAACAGAGTCCCGATTCAAGGTAAAAAGGAATTCTTTAGCTTATCATAGTTTGGAAACCCAGGCAAAACCCTGTTTCCGAAATTTAAAAAAAATCAGAGCGAACTCGCAAGAAATGTTATTTGTTTCTGTATTGCGACAATAAATATTGAGTAAATAGTTCGGATTTTGGGGCAGTTGGTGGTCAAGCTTGCGAGCTCGGAAATTTTGGATTGTCGACAAGATCTTTTAGAACAGATTTTACAAAATCGAATTTTGGAGTAATTTACAGGGTAATTTTGTCAATATCTTTGAAATATCTTTGTCGCATAATAAAATAAGCATTTGCTCGCAGACTTGAAATAAGGACCGAAGGTCCACCCTCCCCCCCCTACCTATCACGGGTTTTCCAGCTTAACAGAGATGATGTATTTTAACCATTGATAGATATTATGAGTCGGGGATTAGGAGTGCAACTCCTTGCTGTAGGATCTCTTACGATATGCACGATGGCCTTTCTTGGATCTCGACCCAGGTACGGTACCCCCCCCATGCACCCGTCTCTCTATTTACCTGAATATTATGAATGCCAAAGTTTGATCGACCAAACGTCTACCTTGACAACGTCACATGTAACAAATTCAAGGATAATGAAAGCCTAGCCCCCTCGAACGACATGTTTAGTTTTCTCAGTCACTCCATCGGCATAGCACAGCCCACTACCTTCTCATTCTTGCAAAAGCAGATCTGCTAACATTTGAACATCTCCACACCGAAATTTTCACATTGAGACAGGCTACCACCTTATGAATCGCTCCTTTGTAATACCATATCAGCACGAGCGTCCTCGGGAGTCAACGAACAACGGCCTTCCGCGCCCCCGCTCAGATGAGTGCTCGCTCCGCTCGTTTCGCCCAGCGCCAGCAGCTGCGAAATGCAGTGATTAAGAGATGGTGCACGGTAGCAGCAAACGAAGAGAAGACCCCGGCGGCAAAAGGCGCTGCTCCTGATTCCAAGCCCGAAGCAAACGTGCCCCCCCCTCCAGCAGCAAAGGTTCTCATGCTTCTTCGTATTCCTCCCTTTCCTAATATTATCTCTTCCCCCTTACAATTTTATCTCCTTGGTTGTGCAACTTACTCACGTTGCGTTCGTCCGCATGTAGGAGGGCAACTACCGAACGCTGATGAAAGTTGAACTCCCAGAATTCATCCCCAGGCCTGATTTGATGACGCAGTTCCTCCGATGGGCTTATATCGAGGTAGATGAGGGGGGGGGGGGGGGGGGGAGGGGGGGGATGCGCGACGATCGATTATAATGCTGGCTGCTACGAGTGTATGGAATGCAAATGCTGCGTTAGGATGTAGGAGGAGGGAGATATGTGTATTTTTGGAATTTTTTACCCATTCTCTTTTGGTTTTCAATTGTCTTTGGCAATAACTCTCCAGGTTGCTGAAAACAGTAAGGCAAACTTCGGTAGTTCTTCCGCCCCAATACATTAACATAACACATAAACACACAGATACACACATATATGTAACTCTATACATAAATAAATATATATATATATATATATATATAAATTATGTTGTTTTCACATTAGGAATCGATAACATCGACATCGAGCCGATCTATCTTGCACCCCATTGGGTAGAGCGGTACGGAGAGGACCCTAGCATGAAGGTGTTGTTCTTGAGCGATTACTCTGAATTTCCTTTTGAGCTGCAGATAGATCAACATGTGCATACACACACGCATATATTTATAATTGTTCGTAGGAATATAATATATATATATATATATATATATATATTACATATTAAATTTATATGATCTTGTACCAATAAATTTTAGTATTTTCATAATATTTATACATGATGCGTGGCCAAACGCAACAGAGACGCGCCTCCTCCCTGGCAGAGTTCTCACACATATATCTTTCCCCAAAATCAATACTTCTCGCAATGCCCTGGTTGCGAGAAAGCATCTGTGACACCGCTGAGACTACTGCCTCCTGCCTTCTAGGTGGTGAACGGGTTCAAAGCGCAATTCGCTGAGGCGGAGCTCGAAGTTGTGATGGACGAAGAAGTCATTCTGGTAATTGATCGCTATGTTTGCGTTAAGTACGGCACGATGCGTGGTGGGGTTTCTGGTGCTACAGCTAACAGCGGCTAGAAGTCAGTGTTGTACTAACAGCTCAAGCGATGAGGCGTTGTCTTTACGGAAAGGATGCTGTTTGATTTTACAATTAGTTTCTTTTTAAAACAATTAGAATCTCTGTCTGCCTCCCCCCCCCCCTCTCTCTCTTTCTCTTACACTTGCCCTTCTGATTTCGGCATTACCTGCCTTTCTCATTTCTCATTTTTTAGTTTTAAACTAGAAAAGCTAATGCTTATTGTGCTGTGTTTGTGATTCTCCATCTCTCTCTCTCTCTCTCTCTCTCTCTCTCTCTCTCTGACTAACAGGGTTATGACTATCTTGGAATGGATGAAAACGGTTTTCCAGAAAAACGAGGAGACTCGTTCGAGGTACAAATAAAAGTAGCAGTAGTATTAGTTGTAGTAATTGTAGTTAGTAGTAGTGATAGGAGATCTTGCGACAAAGTTTAGGGCTTTGGTACTGCGAATATATATATATATATATATATATATATATACATATATCTGTAAAGAGAGTGTTTGCTTGCTTTATATTTCTTCTCCATCTTGACTTAGAACTGGGTATAATTGGGTGTTTCCTGGTTTCGTCCAACCTCCACTTCCTAATCCATGATTGTAACTTGAAATACATCCCGCCCCGCCCCCTCCTCTCTTCCCTACACAAACCCTCGGCGGTCATTGCGCATAGATTCTTGGGAAATTCCTCGAAGTCCGTCGTGTTGGAACGAATCCAGTCTCGGAGAAAACAGCTAATGCTATCAGGTAGCAATACTTCGTGCTATGAATGCTAATCGCAACACGTATATATCTCTTCGTATTACCGTAAAACTACGCACACGCACACGCACACGCACACACACACATAGAGAGCGAGAGAGAGGGAGATAATAACAGCATTCGTTACTACACTATTCAGGACGTTTGGCAAGCATCTAAACACCGCATTCGACAAGTACGTAACAGTAACACAGCGGGGAGAGACCGGAGGGGCGAAGTAGAGAGAGCATTTGCATATCGAACGAGAGGCGAGCAATGCATGTGCGACACATATGATGCGAAGGTGAAAGGAAGCAGAGCAATGGCGGTGGGGGTAGAACATTTTATTTTCCTTTAGGAATAATCAACCCTGGCAACTGATAAATATAAAAACAGTGCCCATTCGTAGACAAATATAGCTGGTCTTTGACTGATGATACGATAATGTGTGTCTTTACAGATATTATGCCTTTGGCTCCATCTATTCCGACGATGCGACGTGATTAGATGTGTGTTCGCATGCACAATCTCGATGAGTTTAGCTGAACCATTTTGTAACTGTTGATTTCATCATGAAACAAACTATTTGGGTAAACTACAATGTGTGCTGTCTCCGATGTGTCATCACTAGATCATTATATGTAGCAATAGTTCATCGTAGCAAATTGATTTTAGCTATGCATGATGTGGTAGCATCTGAAAAACTCGAGGGCATGTCACTTTCGCGCATGTTTGCGAATCTCAATTTTGTTTATGCGCGCGATGCTGGCATGAATGCAGACAATGTGCATGAACGCAAATTCAGATTGTGCAGCACTGTCCATGCCATGTTCTAGTGCTTGTTAGCATGGATGCATGAACGTGCGACATTCAGAATAACCGGTAGCAGAGTCAAAGAGCTAAAAGGTGTGAAGGTAGATCTAGAGATGCGCATGGTGCGAGCCCAAGAAGCTGCACATGCTAGCTAGCTAGCTAGCTAGCATGCACAGCTAGCATGCACAAACAGGTCATAAATCTCTACATCTGCATGTGAGCTGTGCTAGCTCAAACACGCTCAGAACCATGAACAAGGCCACAAATCAGTTTGGTGCCATGCCAGCATGCCACAGCACTAGAGTGTGGACGACATTGTGAAGGCGGCTGTACAGCAACTTCCCAGCAAACCGAGCTAGCTAAAACTAGCGAAACAAAGAAATTTCGTACGGCTCTCCCACTCTTCAACACTTAGCTTGCTTGCTAGCTAGATAGCTCATCTCCCCACGTGCACAAAGTCATCACGATAGTGCGAGCTACGGTTGATCATGTGACCATGTTGACGGCGTGTGGACGGACACATTCAAGTTGCTTCACTAACCACATTCAATGCGCGTCACTTTGGAGACCATTAGACTCTCACTAGTTTTGCCACTAAATGCACCTGTAGTAGCCTAGCTAGCTAGCTAGCTAGACACATCATGCTCAAGATACACGTGGCAACGTTGCATGATGGTCGACAACATCGCGATGTTCTAGCGTTCGGGGGCTCATTTCACGTGGACAATGTGCACATTCAATGACATCAGAACATTGCACATCTAGACATGCATTGCAAAAATGTGCGCCATGTTGCATGCATCACACCACATGAACACTCTAGCCGCTCTAGCGCTGCTCTGCAAAGCTACGTCAGAACGATGGCCCTAGCCGTCAATCCGCATAGCATTAGGATGACTATCAAGTAGTTTTAATGAGATCGTTGTGTAAATCCGTCTCATTTAGTCATGTCACTCTGTTTCATGGAATGCTCTCATGTGTCTAGTGAAGGAGAGCACAACAAACACAGATGCATGCAACTAGACAATGCAGCAAAAGTGCATTTTGGAGTTTCAAAGTGAATGCAAGCGGTTGCCCAGGAGATGTAGATGGCGAGGGGTTGGTGATAACAACAAACTCTTTAGTGGACTTTTTCTTTTTCTGAACATCGGCTACGCACAGAAAGTTTGACCACGGAGCATGCAGAGCGGCGAGTTGAGAATGCCTTGAAGGAGTCGACTCACCTTTGCCATCAAAACCTTTAGCATTTGTTCGCAAAGAGCATTGCGTTCTTTTTCCGACACATCGGAAAGACTTCAATTGTGGAATTTCGAAGACGACGACGACCCATGCCGCATGGCACGAATGTGAAATTTGCAAATGGCAGAGCCCCACTTAATTCTCTGTCTTTCCCTGCAAAAATTGGCCTCACGGTATCCTCATTTTTTATGTGACCATCAATTCCAGCACCACCTTTGCACAAACACTCATGAGCCCTTTTTTTGCTGGAAGGAACACACATTTATCTCTCTCACCTTGAATGGACACTTTCTCTCGCGGCACGTCGCTAGCGTTCATGTGAATGTGTGGACATTTGTGTTCACTAGTTGAGCACAAAACGTTTCAGAACTGAACGCTAATGCTGTGTTCAACGCAATGAACATGCACACATGCGCTTTCATTTAGTCGTTTCATTCCAATGCAGTTCCAGTGTGTGGCAAATGTGCAAAAATCGTTCTGATTCGGGTTTTGCGATGACAATTCAATGCTAGCTCTAGAGCTCGCGAGATTGCGAGATCAAAAAGAATATCGATCGATCGATCTGGCTCATCTTCAGGGTAGTTCTTGACGCGCAGCATCCCAGCATGCCAGCATGATGCATGGACCGTGCTAGCGTGCTGAGCTAGCTGATAGTAAGAGCGTGCTAGCGTGCCGAACTAGCAAATGCAAATTTTGTTCAATACGCCGAAATGGATCCCGATGAGTATGACGATGCCATTTAGATATCATAACGGTGCAAACTACTTGGTTCAAAACTTACACTTTGACCCCTTAGCATCCAAAAACACTCTTCACACAGCTCTTCACAATGGTACGTGCAAATGGTATAAACGACAATGTGTACCATGTCATGGCAGCCATTTGGAAAATCATGCAAGCTATTACAGCGCCAATCCTTTCGCCACTCGAATAATCATCCGACTGATAAAATGCCGCGAACAACTGAAGAATATCAACTTGTCTTAGGAATGAACTATAATGTAGAGAAGTATGATTGTGTTACAGACAATCACTAAAACATGGTGCAGATGGTAACCGTGAGAGCCATGGCGACAAAATACATGCAGGTTGCAAAGAGCCTGTGACATGCAACCATAGACTTCAATTGGGCACACGGTCCCCATAAAAAACAGGAGCTGAAAATTGCTATCAAGTTTCCTAAAAGTATTAAGTTTAAATCTTTTCATCAGATCAGCAACCGTTTTTGCAAGTGTGGAAAACTATGTTTTGAGGGAATCTGGTTGAAACTAGAGCAAAGGATGTCAAATATTGAAATTTAATGTTGATATTCAAAATTATGTTTCACCTAACGTGTAAAATATAGCAAATCCAGATGCGCCTGTTTCAAGTTTAACATACAACCTATATTGGTTTTTGTTTCGCAAAACTCACATATTATCTCTATTTATAAATACCGATGATGCAGTTGGATTCTAGCGTGATATGATGAATATAAATTTACCTGCGGTGGTGTCAATTCTAGGAAGAAATGCTGCCGACAAGAATGAAGTCACCCAACCAGCGACGAAACATACTAGTTTATCCAAATTATACAAGATCGATCGTTAGAAAAGTCACAATTGGAACATGTTGGTTAGATTTATAAGCAAAACCTCCAAATCCGATCAGTCGCTGAGTGTATGTCCTACAGGTCAATACAACGTATCACTCTAATATCAGTATTTATGATTATGACGCTTAATCCTCCACTACAATTCCATCGAATGCAATGAAATACTAACAAGCTAGGAAGAGCCTCCTCAAATTCCTTTAGGAAGCTTTTTTCTTCGTCTTCGCCATTGAGCCATGCAAACATTCCGGAGGGCATAATCTCTTGAGGAAACAATAAGATTTATTGTGAGAAGGTTCACTGTATGAAAACGGGGCATTTACCCTAGATTTTTCAACCATCAGTTGTCGTTACATGATAAATTACTGAGAGACTCACTGGATTGTTTTTTGTAAAACAGGCTCTAATGATGAGCTTTGTTGCTAGTGTAAAAAAAGGCACTTTAAGAACAGCGACTTTTAATTATGAATGAAATAAGGACCTATTACCTATAAATCGAGTATAATTTAATATTTTAATAAAGCGACAATATTTTCTGTTTGGCGAACTATCAAAAGGCAGAAGAACAAGGCTTCTGCGCACTCGCACTGACCAATTTTACATTCAGGATTTAGTAGTCACATTCGTCAAATCCAAGGTATGAACATATGTCGCAGCATATAAATGGCATATGATGTTCTAAAGAAATTCACTGTTGCCACAAAAATGCTCCATTCGACCATCAAAAATTGGACCATTGTGGCTATTTTTAAGAGGTAGATTTCCTTGAAAATCTGCGCGATTCTTAAACTACGACAATAAGCTTTACCTATAGATTCGATGAACATAAATGTCCCCCCCCTGGACGCTTGAACAAAAAATGGATTTGAAGTTTATTAACTGGTAGTAACCTTGCTAAGATCTCTCAGATTATGGAGAGTGGAGACCAAAATGACACAACTTGATCTCAGATTCCCATTCTTAGGAGACTGAGCCGAGCTGCGCCGGAACAAAGTAGAGTTCAAGTTGAGGGTGCTCTTGGTTCTACAATGATCTCATCCTCTCCCCCGTTGACACCTAACAACGACGATACTGTGATTCCAAAAGTACTTCGAGCCTATATTCACGGAGTTGGGCAGAAGGTAACTGAATATACATTTTGTATCCAAGTATTACATTTAATTGAGACACTCTTTCTCCGCAATGTAACACCTTACATTAGGCGGATTGTATGGGAAGCTACACGGTTTACATCATAAACATATATTGTGATGGGGACTCCTACCAGGTGGAAAGACGTTACAGCGAGTTTCATGCCTTGAACGTTAAGGTCACTAGAAGCATTAGATGGAATTATCGAGCTAGTGTGTGATATCAATTTTGTTAGATTCGTACAGTTAGCCCTGATTGCTCCAGCGATTACAAGTTCCCCCCAAAAGCGGTCTAATATTTTTCATGATTGTCTTTCTGTGGAAACTAATCCTACATTTTTGAAGCTGGTAACCTTTCGGAATCGGAGAAGCATCATCAGGGTTTAGAGCCTAATTTCTATGCACGTTAAATATCCTTTCCTATAGTTGTGTAGTAGTTGTGTAATATATGTGGGTACACAACTATATCCATTGGCTCTCCGGTGAAGGAAAATGAAATTAACGAATTCTTATTAGACTTGTTTTTAGTTACGAGTCGCAGCTTTAAATGGGTGCTTAGATGTATGGACAAATGACACAGAGGTAAAATAAGAAATTAATTGTAATAAAACAATTTTACAATAAATCTTATATAAAGGTTAAAAACTCAAAGCTTATTCATGAGTTCCTACAAATTCCGTTAAAAGGAATTAGTACTCGGTAGTCATATTTTTGTCAGCGACTTCATTCTCAAAGAAACTTCCTTGTAAATGCGCAGGAATAAACCATTTTTTCGTAGTCGTCGAGTAAGTTCCTACAATCCCTATAGAAAAAGCTCTGCAACATCGAGTCGAAGTGAGCTACCGAATCCCCTAGCGAAAACACCTTTGCTATCTGCTCCACAAATAGTCGATAGAAAGGATTCACGAGAATCTCAAATTGGTATTCTTTCAGCCGAGTATTTTCATTCAAATGCCTGTTGAATCCGAACGTAACTTGAATTGCTGTATCAAATTGTTAGTCAGCAGTACAAGTCCATATTCTACGATGGCTGTGTTTTCAAACAATTCTGACACGAGCGGCAGTGATACATTTTTAGCGGCATCCGAACAAAGTATTATCGTATTTAGACATTTGCAAGATCCGTGCCCTCGCATTGAATTGATTGATGAGCATTTTAATATCATACAATAGTCGTGAGAAAGGTTGAAAGACAAGATTGCTCTGAAAAAAAAGTACCCTCTTCTCTGAACAAAGTAAACCATCAAGACGAGTTAAGGCCGAGAAAAACTACGTCACCATTTTTAAGTCCCCCGTCAAGAGACCCGCATTCATTATCGCGCAGTTTAAATCAAAAAGCGTTAAAAGTTGGTACTGAATAACCAATAATAATAATATAATATCAGATTCTAGTCTGTTATTTTTGAAAATTTTCATTTGCATTTGCTTCTATAGTCCTCGAGGAGTAGGATCTGGGTTTTTAAATGCGGTATGGTGTCCACACAGCTCGCGCTTCATATCGCCATTTTACTCACTTCACATAAATCTCTAATTCACAAGCCATATCTCGAGATATCATTTTCGTTTCTCTTTGCCTCTATCAGCCAACCGAACGTAGAGTACGGGCGCAAAGACAGACGACCGCTTCGTGTCGGAAGCAGTGCCATGTCCCTTTAATCTAAACAATACTGGAGTCAACTTCACATTCGTGGATATATCGCAGCACGTCGATTTACCACGCTGGCCCTGGATTAGAATTTGCCTCAGCAGTAGCAGGAAGCATTGGACACGCCGTGTGCATAAAGGGATAAACGCTGTAGGCATATTTATCCTAACGGCAGAGGATATATGACATGTGTGAAAGACTTGTGGAGTGTAGCGTAGCATGTGTGTACAGCAGGCAATAATACGAATTACAATTGCATGAATATATACTAGCACATGACATGTATGGCTTACAAAAACTCCACAGACTGGGCACTTCTGCACTTGTACACATCACAGACACATCAACGCTATTTACGGCTACACATTGTGGGAAAGACAATGTGAACATGTAGCTGTGAGCGATGTTTTCACGCTGATTAGTAATTGAGCTGGTCACATTATCGTAGCTAGGTAGGCCTAGAAAGTGACAAAGGTGCCCGAAAGAGTTTTGTGCGTGTGTGTGTACTGGGGCGCATGCGATGTGCCATCTAAAATGAACATGCGATTCGCGTTATGACCTTCATATTCATCATCGTACGTGCCATCTTTGCATGTGTGAGATCGAGCTAAGTGCTGTCTAAATGAAGAGCAACAATAAACTCTGTTTGAACTATCCCCAATCCAGGCGACAGTAGAACTAGCTAGCTAGAGAAGCCTCTTGTTACAGCCTTCACTAGCGACACTGCGCTACACTGGCTAGCTGGCATCAGCGCATGCACTCGCCGATTTCGCATGTACACCATCAGCAAAATGCACATACGGATGAAAAGACGGGCCAATCACATGAATTTCACGTTGGCATCAACACTCAGTCGCTTTTTGAAGCGCTTTGAAGAGACGAGGGACGTGCCTGTACGCAGCAGCATGTCCTGCATCTCCGCCGCACGCTCTCCCAGCGAGAAGTGCAAGGGGACCTGCACGTGCCGCAAGAAGAGAAAAGAGATGACGAAGAAACCGAAGTTAACCAGAGCGCCCAGATCCTTGATGAAATCGGTAATCGTGTACACGCGAACGACCTTGACACCATAGATAGAAGTCTCTAGATCTTCCGGCTCGAGCATTATCGTGTTCCAATTTCGACGAAACTGGCCTGTCAGGTTTGAGATCGTCTCGTTCTGGCGCAGGTCCAGAAGCTCCCCGTATAACGGCCCCGCGAAGGCGCTCAGCTGCGTGAAAAAGCCGCGTATCTTCACCTGATATATGCGTGGGAGGGGGGCAGATGCAAAAGCTCATTGTTCGTGTAGCACGCCCGTGCAGGGTAACAGCGCTAAATTAGCGTTTATTTGGAACCGCGCACCTTTTGGTCGACGCCGATTCTCGAAAACGTTTGTGCGCGGTAAATGCCGTTGTTCATTCGTATGTACGTCCTATCGACACGATCCGGCGAGTCTGAATTATGGAGCTGTGCAGCGATCTTGTCCTTATCCCCGAAGAACGCGTCTAAGGCGTAGCAGGACATGCGCCCGTTGTACTCCTCGTACGCATCTGATCGAGCCATTGCCACCATTCAGCACCACAAAGCGACGAGGGTTTATTTAAAGTGAGATCAGAACAGCAAGGGGTACTTACTTAATGGAGGAACAATCAAAGACATCTTAGGAACAACGCATTACTATTCGTGCAAGCTACCTACCCTCGTTATCGCCGAGGCCGTCTCGCACTACGTCCGGCATGAGCGAATACCCAGCCGACGTGTAGTTGAAGTAGTACTCCGGCTCCGAGGAGTTCCAGGGCTGCTTCTGCGGCGTCTTCGTCGCAGCTTTCCAATCAACCCACATGAAAAAATACGGCTCGGCTGTCTTATTCATCCGCTGTCTTGTCGCCGGGAGGCTGTAGAGGCCGTTGTCAAACGGATCCACCGTCCAACAGCGCTTTCCTGTCTCAGGATACACCTGCGGCCTCGCCACAACGTACTCGGATACTTTCGGAAACGTCCTGACGAGCGGCGGCTGGCATGGCACGTCCGGCGCGTAGGTCCTGCGCAGGTGAAGATTCTGGCAAATTACGAGGTCGAAGTGGATGTACGGGTCGCCGTAGTGCACCGCGTACACGTCCTCCTTCAATGAGCGGTCGTCGAGCTGCTGTGAGAGCAGCACAGCGAGCGCGATGAGCCCGCCGGCCGTTCCCGCGACGACGGCGATGAAGAACGCCCATTCCTTCCAGGAGTCGAACGTCACTAAGGTTCGGAACAGTGATGGCCTGCATGACAATAGACATACGTATATATTATATAATTGTATTATATATTATATATATCATATGTACTGTGTCTATAGTCATGGATAAACAGCACAACGCAGCCAAGCGTCGATGAATGCAAGCAAGGCAGCGTTTGACCGCAGAAATCAATTAGTAATCCCTCCTTGTTCCCCCCCCCCCCTCCCCCCACCCCCAACCTTCTGTTGCTTAAATATGTGTACTGTACCTCTCCCTCTTGGTGATTTCTAGATTGCCCGAGCGATGATAGTCCTGAGGAGACTCCCCAACCAAGCCCAGCGAGTGCTCGTTCCGTTTCATTTGTAACTGCTGAACAGTCATCTTTAGGTTTCGTATCTCCCTCATCATCGTCTTTAGAACTTCCTCTCTGCTCTCTTCAGAGCCCCTCTGCGTCTGCATCATTTCCACGCGCTCGTATTGCTGCTGGGATTTGTCAGTAGAAGATTCCCTCTTCTCGTCGCCAATGGAATGATCCATTTTCACGTACGAATGCATGGCAATGCCTTTGTGTTTCGCGATTCCGCTTGGATTATCTGCCGCCGCTAGTTGAGTTCGGTGAGTTTGGCGGGCACGAGAGTGCGGGTGAGGTACATTGAACTTAGCATTGATGCAAAATCTGCATGCGGAAACAGAAGGATATCACCATGGCGATCGGGTGAAAGCTGGAGCCCGTTCATCGCGTTGATATTTTCTCTCCAATTTTATTTATGAGTTTCAGTTCAATTATTGCACCTTCCGGGTTGTCGCAATGCTCAAACGCCTTTTGACGAAACAGTTGACACCTACATCTTGCGCCGAAATTTCCCTTTTGGATCTCATTAATGATGCATGCGACATCCTGTGAATTTATGCTAGGTTCATCAAAAATCCTTGTCGCATGGAAGAAATGTAACCGTTTTTGGGATTGTTGATCGCGAAGCTTTCCTCTTCGTCCGCGCGCTAGCTAGTCAAGTTCCAGATGAGTGGCCATGGTGTTCTCATCCCTTCACGCAGCCTTGGAGTGTGCCTCTGATGGGTTGCAGCTGATTTTTTGTGTCTCTTCACCAACAGGGTGCTGACAAGTCCTTGCAACGAGTGTGTTGAGGCTCTGCTGCGTGCAAATGCCTGTCTCCCATGTGGTTCTGGCGCGTGTGGTTTTTGATCAACGCTTTGTTCATTGTTCATTGTTCATTGTTCCGATTACGTGGCCGGCGGATGCAATGGACATGCGCATGTGTGACATGTCACATGTTCTTTGTTCATGGTGGATGTGGCACAAACCCTTCTAGGAGGTTTTTTTGATTGGGGACGATGGGAATGAGGCATCGAGTCTCGTGGTGATTTCGACCGCTCCAACGGAAACACTTCTTTCGATTTTTCTTTCGCTTTCTTTCTTGGGCACGCTGCCTGCTAGCCTACTGGCTGGCCCTGTGTTGCGGTTGACATTGAATTCTCTGTGGAGTTTTTCATTGCTGTGATTCTTTCTAGCTTTCTCTAGTTCTAGCTTTGTCCAACTTGTCTAGTTGTGTTCAACTTGGACACAAATTGGCTTCCAAGTCTTCGTGCTCTTCAATTGACTGCAGCTGACTTTCGTGATACATTGCACTCTTTGCTTCGTCACCATTCATCATTTGCGCAAAACTGAAAAACGTCAAATTTCAGAGATGTGTCCAGGCTAGCAGGCACACGATGCAAATTGTTGCCAACATCCAGAAGTTCGTGTTGAGATCGAGAAAGTTCGATCAAACAGCTACCGCGTGCATGGTCAGATCTAGAGAATTTTCATCACGCTGCCGTCCCCACTAGTCCTGCTAGCCGTTGCGCTATATGCACATTAGCAACGCATTCAAATGCAACAGCAAAATGTCTAGATGTGCACTGGCTAGCTAGCTAGCAAGTGCAAAGAAAAGATGTGAGTCATTCTATCTAGCACATTGCGCAGAGCTCTAGAGCTAGCTAGCTAGCTAGCTAGAAGGCTCAAAAAGGCTCTGCGCTGCGCGATTACGCGCGTACGGACACGTGCGGTAGTGCACACATAATCCCTTGTGGGTTCAAGTAGCTCAGTCTGAGTGCGGCTCAAATCTGGAAAGTCACATTTTAGTGTTTGACACATGCTGGCATGGGGCATTCTGAAGTTCATTTGTGAATGGCAATGCACACATTTTGCCATGACCATTTTGCATGATCTAGTGATTGTGAACACTAGAAAACAGCATCGGCTTAGAACTATGAGCTACAAACTAAACTCGAGGCAACAAACTTCATGTGATGCAAAGTTGTAGTTCATATAATTAATTACGGCTTCCATACAACCAATATCGATCGACAAGCATGCATCTCATGCATAAAATTGTTTGAACGGCTTGGTCAGACACAAATACACACTAACGTATCAACAAGTGAAAAACCGCAACCTAGTCCTGTCACGACCAACGGAGATAGCTAAGATTCGCTAAGCATCTAATGACATTGTATCCGTATTGTGAAACAGGTGTGGGAAACCCCGAACTACTCACTTCCGTTTTTCAACTGAGAGCAGTGATGTTTTCTCATCAGGGCGTGCTTTCGCTTTGGGGCTCGAATTGTTAAAACTAACGTCCGCTTCGCGAGGTGAATTTTCGGGACTCACGCCGTTTGACAACCCACGGTTCTAGGACAAAACAGAACAATGGAAAATACAGAATATGAAAACTTAGCAGCAAAACAAACGTGCATTTCAAACGAAATAGCAAATGCACATGCAGAAGCAGCTGATCAATGAACAATGAGCAAGGCATTGATACCAAACTACAGACATTTAAGGGCGCTCACCTTGTGGACGAGCATCCATTCTGGAAGGGCTTCGTTGGGATTTGCATCCGGCACCAAGAATGGAACGGTAAACACGTGAGTCGCATTGGAGATCTGAAATATCGAATTCCGCGTTTATGACCAAACTTATCACGACGACTGCTGCTTATAACGATGGGTCTAATCGAGATATCTATGCATTTCTCTGTGCTACTAACACGTATATATATATATATATATATATATATATATATTAATACATATATACTGATGTACAATGATACATTTGTGTTCTCTATTTATTTGATGAAAAAGATTAAAAAGAAAGATAAACAGCCCCGTGCTACCACTACTACTAGTAAACGACAAACACATCAAATCTCAGTCTCAAACCCATGTATTACGCAAATATGTACTACCGCGGCAAGCAAGGCGGCAATCCATAAATTATCAAACTGGTGCCCTGTGAGACACGTAAATACCTCAGGGAAAACGCGAAAAACGGTCCTATTAAGCTATCTCTCGACGAGATGGCCATAACACATGGTACAGCTCACAATATTCTCAAAAGTGCATTTCTTACAGTCCAAAAATTCTACAATTTGCTTCGAATAATTTGCTTCTAAAATGCGAAGTGGAGGAGGCTCTCCCACCTTCATTTTCCCGGCCTTTTGGGTGTATATCTAGCCAATGCAGCACCAGCGCGCCGTTGTACTTTGCTGTGAAAATCCAAAGCAAGAATAAGTGAATAAATCGCAAAGTAAAGGCGGACACGCAGCCGAGTATAACTCACGCAGCAGCAGCAGCAGCAGTAAACACAACGATCGTTCTTGATTATACTGAACGCATGTGCCTCCGCCATCCTAGCACTTTCTTTTGAATCGGGCTGTACTCCTCTCTCATTCAATCTGTCGGCAATTCGAAAGCACTCACAGATTGCAGCTCCTAAGGCGACATTGGCTGCGAGAATCGAGTACACGGTAGCCCTTCTCCCTTTCGGGCACAGCCTCGAAACCTTGCAATTGTGATTTAGAAACATGATCAGGAAATCAAGGAAGGGGGGGGGGGGGGCATGTTTGGAAGGAGACGTATAGAGCATTTATTGCGCGAAATATAAGTCAATGTGTACTGTTTCTCTCGCTCTCTCTCTCTCTCTCTCTCTCTCTCTCTCTGACAAACACACACACATGTATGCAAGCCGTGTATAAACGTATAGCCTACCAGCAATATTGAAGGCATTAAGTTGAGTTGGCCAATCAAACCATCAAACTGATAGGAAAGTCATCATCATCGCATGTATATGGATAAAAAAACACCAACAACTCACACCAACACACACATACACGCAGTGAGAGAGAGGGAGAGAGAAAAGACCATTGAAAAAGATAACAGTAAACAAACGATTAACATCTGAATATCGAATGGGAAAACACACACACAGTTTCAGGGAGAAAGTAGTCGGAGAACTCTCTTTCGCTAAGAACATCATTCCTTCTGCGATCAATGCAATACCGCTCGCACTGCCATCACGAAGACCCCGTCAGGGATATGGAAGTACTTTATGTTCCTTAAGGTATTTTAAAAAAATAAGCCAGTGTTCTCAAAGTAGCATGGAACACTTATGCTATTAGATGCATCTCTCCCTCTCTCTCTCTCCCTCTCTCTTTCTCTTTTAGTGTGTGTGTGTGTGTGTGTGTGTGTGTGTGTTTATATGCGTATTTGCTACTGGATATGCAGTATGTGCATACGAATGCAGATCGCACCAACAGAATAGAATAGTATTGCTTACAACCCACTCTGCATTTGCTTTTACAAATACCCCAACACACAGCCAGCACCATCGTCACCGCTAACTTCCCCACGCTCATCATCATCCATCATCGTCGTTTTCGTCACTGTTATGCGTGCTAACTCTCACCAGCGCAAGCAGTAAAGGACATTGCAGAAGTTGATGATTATATAAGCGAGCGTGGTTGCTACGAATATCGATCGATATCCCCATTCTTTGAAGCCTGAGCATTGGATCGTTATTATTTGTCAGGATCTAAACCAAGGGGGGGGGAAAGGGGGGGGGGGGGGGGGGGATTTCCCTAATCTACCCGTTTCACTTAAAATTGAAAAATTGTAGTTCTTCACTAATTTACACAGCTAAAACGGCGCAGGGAACAAGAAAGGCTCAGGAAGAAGCAAGAAGCGTTATTGCGAGAGGGGGGGATGGAGATGCAATGCCAGGAAAAAGACTACAAGGAAAAGAGAGGAGCGGACACACCGCGAGAGGAAGAGAGAGAGAGAGAGAGAAAGGAGAGAGAAAATTCATTGCATAGCGGATTAGGCATCGACTCCTCACCGCATTGATTGTACACGACCACCCCGGAGAGCCTTGATATTGAATCCACGACTCCAAAGGACAGCACGTAGAAGGCATCAGAGAAGTGGGGCCCCTCGGGGTACTGAAACGGGGGGGGAGTAGGTATTGAAACATACCCATCAACACATACACACACACACACGCACAAACTCATCTATATAAATATTATATATATATATATATATATATATATATATATATAATATAAACATTTATACATTTATATTTACTTACATAAACAATATGCAGATATATAACATATTCCTCAGCAGCACCTGCGACGGCCCATCGGTGAAGAAGTAAAAATATACGCCGGAGAGTGATATCTGGCAAGCCTGGTATTGATAGTGCAAAGCAAAGGGACAACCGTATTCAGCGCGTAAAGGATGAAAATACAATATATCTTCCATAGATGCCGAGAAAACCGTCACTGATTTCATTAAAAAAACAAAGATCCTGCTCCTAACTCCTCTCCCCCCCCCCCCCTCCCTTCTCATCCCCTTACTAAATTCCCCATTGTCTTACTTGGACGAGGAGGGGGTACGTGGCCACATTAGCGATTACTCGAGGAGTGAAATAGCGGAATCTGAAGAGAGGAAAATTACCCAACAATAGAGATAATAAAAGAGGGAAGGAAGGGGAGGGGGGGGGGGGGGGTTGGCAACATGAGTGCGAGTTAGTGAGTAAGGCGAGAGGTTAAGAAAAACGAATGCATGCTGAATCCATACTTTCTCATTTTCAATACGATATAATCATATACACTGTATGAATTATTATATATATATATATATATATATATATATATAATGTACATAACTACGCAAATTGCGCTCCCTACTCATGCAAAACTATCACAACGCAGCCATCGACTACAAAGACTCTCAGTCAAAGGTTAAATAATATAACAATAACTACTACTACCTCTATTATTATCATTGCAACTACTACCACACTACTACTACTGCTACTACTACTACCCCATGATCTCCATGACCGCTACACCCAAGGCGACGATGAAATTTCCTCTAGGATCTCTGCAAGAAGTGCCGGCCCCCACCACCACCACCACCACCGTCATCATTATCATCACCACAACGAGACAAAGTATCAATGCGCTTTAGAGAAGAAATTGTGGAGCGAGCTGACCTGTTCAGGACTCCAAAGAAAGCCAACACAACGGAGAGGAATGTAATCCAACACGCCAGCAGCAAGTACCTTGTTTTAATCAGTCGGAGAGCAAACGAGGAGGAGGCACGGGAGGGGGAGGGGGGGGGAGAAGAAGTGACGGAGATGCTAAAAAGGATTCAAAAGCCTCAATAGGCAGCGCTATATTGTAGAGATACTCATGTTGTATATTATACGTATATATATATATATATATATCTATTTATATATAAAGTCCATAATTCACGCCAATTCTCTCCCTCCCATCTCCTCTTCTTTAAAGTGTAAAAAAAACGATTTTATATTCTCTCTCTCCCCCCCCCCCCCTTGGAAAAACGTGCTGCTACTACTGGTGACTACATCGCCCTCCAATGGCCTACCTCCGAGCTCCTTTCTTCCTAAAGGCCTCCTTAGCGAAAGCAAACATCTTTCCTCCGCTCGCATCACTTAATTCATAATATATAAAAAGTAAGGATTTGAATGCCTTCAGTAAGTAGTGTTACCAAGCAGAACAAAAAGGAATACTTTCACCTCACACACACACACACACACACAAGCACGCACACACACACACACACGTACAAAAATATTTTGCATATATACATTTGCAGCTTATTTGTTCATTATTTCATTTATCACATAGATTATGCTTAAAGATCTGCTCTGCGTTTTGAAAAAGTTAAAAAAATCAACTAGAAAAATCACCAAGATCCTCCTCCCCCCATCCCCCTCCCCCCCCCCCTCCCGTCACTCACAAGTCGTCTCCGATGAAGTTGAAGAGGGCTGGAATCAATGTACTCGCCGCAATGACAAAGCTAAGTCGAAACAGCCATCTCGTCCCTGTGCGTCAAACAAGAGGAGAACGATATTAGGAAGAGGGGGAGGGGGGGGGATAGAGGAAAATCATTGAGAAACAGGCCCATACGCGCAAGGGCGAGAAGAGGCGGGGAGCTATAACATAGTTTCTTGTCAAATAAATTTGCCGATATGATACGCGTTGTGCAAGATAATAATGCAGTCAAAACACGCATTCTCTTAAGTTTCTCCAAAGCGTTCTTACGAATCCCTCTTTAAAGCACACTTCTAAGAGATGTTTTTCAAGCTGATATAGGCTGAAGCAGCACCTATGTGAGCTACTGAGACACCGATGCTCACGATTGCTATTCCTGACAAACCTGATGAAGAGAGGGGGGGGGGGGGAATCTCATGTTGCGTCGTTTCCTCTACGATTTCGTTATGAAATTGAAGTGCGCGCACGCGTGTGTGTGTGTGTGAGAGAGAGAGAGAGAGAGAGAGAGAGAGAGAGAGAAAGAGAAAGAGAGAGCGAGGGGGAGAGAGAATCATGCAGACGCGCTGGTCATCACACAATGCAACCCGCCCAGTTGAAAGCTGGGAAGTGCTGCAGAGCGCGCCGGCACGCGGCACCCACAGCAGCTGCATGCATGCGACAGGGAACGCTGCTCACCGTCCGACCAAACGTCGTGAATGATATCAAATCACTTCCGTACTTTGGCATATCCTACAGGTATATATATATATATATATATATATATATATATGTATATATTTGTTATATCATGGAAGTTGGAAGCGGGTCACAAATGTTGTGTTAATGTGGTATTTAGAAGTAGGAAAAGGGGGGGGGGGGGGGTGGGGGGTTGTTAGGACACAACTTCAGCATAAGATGTGTGTATTGTTTTGTGT
>ADNK01002271.1:0-10000 GCA_000320545.1 Bigelowiella natans CCMP2755
GACGACCCAGGATGACGATCAGGCAGCTCAACGAACACTACGAGAAGTTAAAGAGAAAGAAAGGCAGAGGACAAGGATATAACAACAGCAAATGGCAAGGCAGCAACAACGGGAAGAACAATAAATATAAGAACAAAAAGCAGAACAGTATCAATGCTATACAGCAGCAGATAAACGGAATATTAGATCACCTTAAGCAGGCGCCGACGAAGACAGCAGTACCAGCAACGCAGGACCAAGACAAGCCCATGACCCTAGACGACATAAAGAACTTAGGAGTATGCAACATTAATGACGAAGACGCTAACAGGACTATCAAAGTTGCTATGACCAAGGTTAAAGTTAAAGACAGCTACGGAGACTACAAGAAACTACCTGCCCTTTGGGATAGTGGCAGCATGCCGAAGTCCTTCATAAGCCTAAGCACAGTAAGAAGGTTAGGACTATTGGATCAAGTGACTAAGAAAGAACGTAAATATGCTCAAGCAGACGGAAGCTCTTCCATGAAGACCGTCGGTGAGCTAATGCTAAAGCTACAGATACCTGGCAGCGACGCGGAGACCCAAATCAAGACCCGAGTAGCCATGACTTTATCCATGGAACTACTCCTCGGACAGGATGCCCTAGAAAAATTAGGGGGGATCATATCATTCTACAATCACAAGATATACTTTGCTAAGTTGCCAAAGAAGTCAGGCAGGACCATCAGCCAGAACATGATACGGCTTGACGAGTGGACCTCTGAGTCAAGCGTTAATGCGTTAGAGTTTATGGACCTAGCGGACAACAAGCTACCTACACCTACCGAGCTACGGAAGAAGAACCCCGGCAAGACCATCCGACAGATAACGGAGCTACTGGACAAGACCCCCCCAGCTGATGATTGGGATATCGACAAAGGCAAAAAGTACATTAATAAAATATTAAACGAGAAGTACTCTGACATCACCAAGCCGACGACGAAGCCCTCCAGCAAGCTTACCCCAGTAAAGATCGAGCTAAAGAAGGGATACGAAGAGTGCATCATCAATGACCCAGAACATAGGCGACCGGAAGCGGACTGGGAAAAGATAGAGTGGCAGATCAATGAATGGGCAAAGGAAGGGAAGATAGAGCCAAGCAACTCACCATGGAACGTGAGACATGTGCTAGCTAAGAAACCTACTTACCCTTTCTTCCGCCTGGCGCACAACTTCATCCGCCACAACCGAGTAATAAAGAGGATCCAGACACCTACACCAAGGATAGATGACGTTATTGAACACGTCATAGGATACAAATACTACTCTTCCCTAGATAAAAATGAATCATACATGCAGACACCCATCCACAAAACCTCCCGCCCCATTACCGCGTTCTCCAGCAGGCACAGGAAGTGGCACTTCGTCGTATTCCCTTACGGCCTAAGCATATCAGGGGATGCGTTCAGTAGTCAGAACTACAGGGCATACACACATGATGGGATGGCGTCTGTGTTGTGGGTGTTTGTGTTTGTGTATGTGGATGATGACATAATATGTACCAACACAGTCGTCGCTCAGATCTTCCTCCTGGAAAATATATTTATTAGGTTTGCACACTTCGGTTTTACTATTAGACTGCAGAAGTGTACATTCCTAGCTACAAGAATCAAGTGGTGTGGATATTACCTGGAGCAAGGCCGCATCACCCCAAACCCCGAGAAAGTAGCAGCACTACAGCAAGCCCCTAAACCTAAGAATGCAAAGGAGTTAAAGTCATTCTTGCAGACTGCAGCTTGGATACTACGTAGGTTCTCCCCTACCTACGCTAGGACTGCAGCTGCTTTTACTACTGCTTACCGGAAGGAGAACTCTGTAGGCCTCAGCTTCGCTAAGGTGTGGGCCAAGGCTGGCCTTGATGCCCACTTCGATAACCTAATAAAGTTATGCAGCAACACCCTATTGAATGCTAAGCTAGACACTACTAGACCAGCTACCCTATGGACAGACTGGTCTAAGCTAGGTATGGCTGCTGTACTTACCCAAGACCAGCAGATCATACGGGTGTGGGGCAGGGCCTGCACAGCAGCTGAGGCCAAGTACAGCCCTACAAAAGGAGAGTATAAAGCCATGACTGAGGCGCAGAGGAAACTAAGATACTACCTGCTGTCGGTGCCCAGCTTCACCTTAATGACTGACCACAAGCCCCTCCTAGGCATCGACCGCAAGCTCGAAGCGCCTAACGATGAGTATGCAGCTATGAGGGCGGACACGGAAGAGTTTAGGGACAAGAGGACAGTGGTCTACGCACCAGGAGACAAGCAGCTTGCTGACTATTTCAGCAGGCTGTTCGAAAAGAAAGTCCCTACCCAGGTCACCCCTATGGTTAACGCGATTACCTTCGAGGACGGCGACTTCCTGCCTGAGCCAGAGGAGCTCCAGCACCTTCAAGAACACCTGGATAAATACAAACACAAGCATGAGGTACTTAGTGATAGGATATATGTATACACTAATAATGTTAGGCGTACCTACGTGCCACGGCGGACCAGGGGAGCCCTTCTCTTTACCGCCCATGGACCTGCACACGTAGGAGAAAACCATATCACTGCTCTACTCTACCATTACTACTGGCCCTACAAGCTAAAAGAGATAAGGACATACCTGCGTGGCTGCAGGTGCTCCAGCTTGAAGGCGGCAGGCGTCGCCACCAAGGAGTCCAGCAAGAGCCGTGCATCTAAGAAAATCAAAGCAAGGAACTTCTTAGATATCGTGCAAATTGATGTTTATAAGTACGATGGCTATCACTACCTTACCTTCGTTGATGTGGCCACTGGAAAGTGCTGGGTTAAAAAGATTATCAAGGTCAACGTTGCTAAGAAGAACAAAGGCTTATATAAGCAGAGGCTTACTAACTGCTACCGTACCTGGGAGTCTGAGCTCCAGGCTATCCCTGATGAAGTTAGCATAAACAAGATACCAAAGAAGTTACATGTGGATAATGAGACCTCTCTTCTACAGCTACCACACCCTAATATTGATGCCTCACCTGTATACTATGCCCAGTCCAACTCCAAGGTAGAGCGACTCCACCGCACCTTGGCCAACCTAAGCAGGATAAATAGCACCACACCAGACAAGATACAAGGGTTAGTAAACGACACCTTCACGTCTGGGGGAGGTATCAAGGATAAGGAGAGGGAAGAAGGCGACGACAACGACGACGATACCGAGAGCGAAGACGAGAAGGTCCCGTACGATGGCCGAGTTCTAAAGGAAGGACAGTATGTTAGGGCCAAGGTAAATCTGAGATCGAGAAATAAACAAGACCCCTTCTGGGGTGGCGTTGCAAAGGTTACCGAGAGGAAGGGGAGGAAGCAGTACTACATCTATGATGGGAACAGGGTCACCTTGCGCCACATCAGTCACCTAAAGAATTATGATATCGGTGAGAAGCTCCTAGAGGATGTTAAAGTAAACCCTACTGTGTGGGAGCGAGCAATGCCTTGTTTAGGACCCCGACCTAAGTTCGATGTGGAATATGGAAACAATAAGGTCAGGGTGAACGACGATTGGCGCATGAAGATTGTCTATCTAGGCTACCCTGGATTACGAAATATGGAGAGGGTAGCTATGAAAATAAAGGACGGAAAATATCAGCTACTCTACCTAGCTGTTCCCGACTTACCCTTTGAGCACTGGTATAAGGTCCTGGGGGACCTTGATGCAGAGGGCTGGTATGGACACGAACCTAAGGACGAAGGTGAGTTCTGGGTAAGCGACAAAGGAGATAAGGTTAGAGAGGAATCTATTACCTGGTGGTTGGTGAAGTTCCGAAAGCGATGAAGGTCTAAGGGAATAAGGAAGGAAGGAAGGAGCAACGTGACTTGGGGGAGGTGTAGCGCGTACCACTACGCGGGCACAAGTCACGTGCGACAACAAAGGGGTTGTCGCGGATATAGAATATAGATAACGTAGATATTAATACAGCATAGGCACGTGGGTTCCGGCGGGACTCATGGCAGCACACCGGAAGTGTGCTGCCCCACGTGCGGCGGCATTCGCGAAAGCTTCGCGAATGATTACGCAGTGCACGATTTAATAAAAATATAATCTTTAATAAAAAATAAACACAACTCTTCAAAAGGAAGCAAACGTGCCTTTCCCCCCCCCTGCCTACTTGTGCACGTAGCGCCTCGGCCTGTGAACACCTTACGCGCAACATAACAAGGGAGGCCCTAATGCCTCAAAACCCGCATCCGGGAAACCGTCCGAACAAATGAAGTTAACACCGAAAAAATCCAACAAAAAGGGACTAAAATTACATCATTTCTAGAATTTTTTCCAACATTATCGAAGTCGCATCCATTAATTCTGCGCCGCATGTGATCTAGGTACGGCAGTCTCGAGACTCGAGACGCGATGCTAGTAAGAGCGTTTTCGGCGAGCGACAATTTGCAACAATGCCGTTTTTACAGAACGACAACGTCTAATAGTCTCCGTTGGGGAAAAATAACGATTAGGCGTTAGATCTTAAAGCCATTCGAAATCGTAATTGCGGAAATTCAAAGATCGCCTGTGTTTTATTGGGAAAGACATCTAATTTGGATTGTCTTTAGCAAAAACTGACTCTGAAGTGGGTGTTCGCGGGAAAGCTTTCCCCTCCGACGATAACCGATCATCAGGCGAAGATAACGAAAGTGGAAGAGAAAGGGGATGGGGGCAACCCATACCGTCAACACCGCTTGTCTCTGCCCTTGACCTTCTAGGTATGCTTTGTGTTTGCTTCTGTTGTTCAAATCGAAAAGCAGTAGTCACAGCATGCGGCCTCTGGCGCCCATCTTGGTAGGCCATACAGCTCGGAAACCAAGACAGGACTCGAGAAAGAAGTCAATGCGAGTTAGAGGTAGCAGCCTAAATACTTCAAAGTAACGGGGAGGTGTCTTCTTCTCTCGGGTCGCTTTTCACATCTTGGAAATCGTTACTTCATTGAATCATCATCGTTGTTAATATGTTGGCGGATGCTCTTCTAGTTTTCGTCGCGCTCTTGTTGCAATGGCTGGCATGTGTACAAGCTCAGGATATCAACAGTTTATCGGGATCACTTCTTGGTCGGGATCGAGAAGAGAGATAAAGAGAGAGAGGGAGAGAGAGAGATAGAGAGAGAGAGAATCTTAAGAAATATTTGCATTGCAATGTAAAAGAACGTTGACCTGCTCACATCGCCAATATGCGCTCCTTGCCAAAAATTCTTTCTATTCAGGAAAAGATAGCTGCAACTGCCCCTCAGGTAATACCTCCGGGTGGCGATATGCACATCGTTGAAAGAATCGGGGAGAATGCTTCGAGAAAACACATACTGAAATCCACTTAATAAATCATAGTCGTACGCGAAATAACCGAGTGGGGTATATTTCTTACATAATAAGATAAACATGGCGTCGCTGACAATAACGACTGACCCCCTTGAAACTTATATTTCCATAATTCGGTTTTGAAACTGAATCTTCTATAGCTTCATCAACGAGCAGCCCAACAGCGACATCCGCACCTAGCAGTGCCCCAACAACGACGAATGCTCCTACTACCCTCTCCAGTGCCTCCTCGGATGATGACGATGATATTGTCAAGGTTTTTTACTGTTCTTTTGTTTTAAAGCTCACCCACCTTCCTCACTCCTCGCGCTCTCGCTCTCGCTCTCTCTCTCTCTTCTTTCTTTCTCTCTCCACATCATGAAAAACAACTGTTCAATCGTACTTATTAGCCCCAAGAGTACTCTGCCTTATGCATCATTGTTTTGGTCAAACACTATTACTACTATTACTACTGCTAGATCAATTCGTTTAACGCGCACATCGCTGTCCTCGGGCCAAGTAACTTTAACACAACACTCTCTAACAAACAATGATTTGGCATTTTTACATTCTTAATGACTAAAAATACCACATTCTCGTGGTAGTAGCGCAGTTTATGGAATTTTTTAAGATAGGCGTTTTAAATCAATCACTTTAGTTAAAAGTTGGAATAAAATCTAAAGGCAAGAATATATATATATATACACACACACACACACACACACATATGCGTATTATGAATATGTAACATCTATAAAATCGATTCTATGGTGCGGTGGCTTGAGGAAGCTCTCCTAACCGAGATTGGCAATCGTTAATTTCCAACTGGTTGCATGGATATCTCGAGTTTGGTGGAGATTTCCAAGCCGACCCCGGCATCGTCTCTTTTAGATCTTGGTTTAGATATATGCTTGTTCTTCCTTCCTTGCAGCGGTCCTTATCTTCGGAATTGCGCACTTGTGCTTCTTCTGCCTTCGCGACAGATTCCGGCAGTTCTACCAGCGACGGTACGTGAGTGTGTGCATGATGCCCCTGGACTCTCGTATCTGTATCATAGCTTTCGCATGATCATCCGCCCAACTTTTTTTTTTTTTTGAATAGAATTTCAAAAATATTGGTTATTCACGGAGACGTGCATGCCCAGCCACCCACAGCCTTTCCTCCTTACACGACTATTCGTTTCCCTTTTGCGCTATCGTCCCTCGTACATGAATTGCGTCTCTGTAATTCCGCCTCCCTACACCCTGCAGGGTCACAAAGACTAGCTCTCCACCGGAAATCGAAGCTCCTGACGATCTCTCGTATTCTTCGGCGTGGTGGGCGGTACTGCCTATATATATTTATATATTTATATATTTATATATATATATATATATATATATATATATACATAATACACATACAAGTGCACGTCATCATCAGTTGCTCACCGTCCCCTTCCGCTTGGCTGTGGTAGGTTTTGAATGCCAGCGACGTGGACATCGTCCGCTTTGTAGGGTTCGATGCGTTTGTGTACATCCAAGTGCAGCAGATGTAAGCGATTTGCATAGATCGGAAAAACGCATTAGCGCTAGCTCCAGCCCCTCCTTTCTTGATTCATAGTATATATATATATATATATATATATATATATAAATTTACACAAGTGCATATCGGAAATTCTATTGGTTTTTACCGCGTCACTTTAGTCACCCATTTACCACATATTTCTTACTCTTCCACGACGGCACTGCTCATATCTCCCCTCTTCACCGCACTAACAGCCTTTTCGAGATCACTGCAACGCTTGCCATTGTTGGCGTCGGGGCCCTGTTTCCCCTTTTTGGGCGGGCAGGTCAGAGTCGAGCGCATAGTGAATCAAACGAGAGCCTTTTCACGCGAATACGCGCGGGGTAGCTGTAGTCATGGAAATTGGGGTGTGCTTGGAAGTGCACGTCTGCAAGGGTTTTTTCGGTGTATTTGCGTTGTTAATGCGTTTTTCTCTGTGTTGTTCTCTTTGTTTTTGCTAGGAGGAGGGGAGACGGCGGGGTATGAGCAGTACAGGTTGGATTCCTTCGCACACACACACACACACACACACACACACATTATATCATTATATATATATATATATATATATATATATACGCACAAAAACACTTGCGGATAAACACGCTTGCATACACATTACAAACAATGAATCAATGAAGTATATGTGTAGAAGTCATATTCCACCATTGCTGCCCAATCATAGTAACATGCGGCAAGGAATACATATATATGCCTACTTCGCAGCCTTGCAAATGTTAAGATCGGGGACACGACGACTTTGTACGCCCCCGCCATCTTTCTTTGGGTAAACAACAAAAACGCGATTCGATTGAGAAGATAAGATAGTGCGACGAGATGCTGCGCTACTCTCTAACGATGTTTAATGCTAGTCACTCGCTAAAAATGGCACCCTGAAAAAAACTGGCATCAATCTCCGGAGGAATTCTCCAAAAACATTGCGTTTCGCACTGCTGCAAATGAGACGTCGATGGTCGCCTTTGCGCGTTGTGTTTACAATCTGCAGTTCTCAACTCTGGGGACGCTATATCTGCTCGAGAGGAATATGAAGTCCATCTCTGCACTGGCAAGGGTAGTGAATGATAAAAAAAGGAGCGTATCATTTTGAGGGCGGGGAGAGGATTTTGTATGTCTTCTCCCTTCATTTCCCCCGTGCTTTTCTCTCTAATATTTATAATATATATATATATATATATATATATACTATTTAATATCAAGACATGTTCGGTATTTGATTGCAACTCTGACCTCTTTTGCTGTTTGTATAGGCTTTTAAGCTCAATGCATTTGGCCGTGAATACACTGTGGTAGGCACCCGTAATCCTTATATGAGCTCCAGCTCTTTGATATTCGAGTGTTTGGAATTTAACTTTATGTGTGTGATGTGTTTGGGTGTGTGTGCGCGCGCGCGCGCGCGCATTTGGGTCGGTGTGTAATGCGTTGTAGATGGTGAAGGACATTCCTCCAGAGTTTCGTTATGAGACGGCCCTGCGACAGTACTTCCAGGGCGTGTTTAAGGCCGAGAAGGCGTGTTCTTTCAGCATGCATGCGCGACCTCAAATTAATATAATAGCAATATTATATATATATATATATATATATATATATATGTATATATGTAGATAGATAGATATGTGTAAATGTAATGTAATATCCGTATGATACATGTGTTTGCGTATGAGTGTGTGTGTGTGTGTTTGTTATGTAGTATATCTGACAATGTGTGCGTGCATTTGAGGGAAAGCCTTTTGATAGACATTTCTCAAATCTTCGCTCCTTTTTCCCGCATCTTCACCCCTCTCACGCCGAGTTGGTGAATTGCAGGTGTTCGCGGTCAACTTCGTGGACAAAATCCCTACATTGCGCGAGTTGTGTGAGAGGTGATGATAGTAGTAGTAGCAGCAGTAGCAGCAGCAGCAGTATAGCACGCCATATCTTTGCAAGTGAGGTTGGTTCTCTAAGGGAAGAGAGAGAAAAGGAAAGAGAGAAATGGAGTCAGCAAGAGTGAGGAAACTGCTTGAAGTTTCGAAAGGCTATTTTTCATAGTTTTTTCTGTATTTGTGTGTGTTTGTGTGTGTGTTTGTGTGTGTTTGTGTGTGTGTGTGTGTGTGTGTGTGTGTGTGCTTGTGTATGTGTGTGTGCTTGTTTGAAAATGAATTGATCGAATATATCTTTGTGCAGGTACCGAACCCACTTCCATGAGGAAAGAGCTGCGAAAATCAAAGGGCAAGGCCAACAAGTAACATTAGCCTGTTTACCTCCCCCCCCTTCCCTCCCCCCAATATTAGATATTATGCCTTCAATTCTGGTTTCTGTTTTTAGAATCCTGTCACGGAGCGAGTTCTGAATCTGTGCGGGCTGAATCGAGAGAAGGCTGGAGTCGCAAATGCTGTGTCCTTAGGTAAAAGAGATCATAGTGGAAGAGAGAATATTTACTCCTATTGAGCATACAAGTACTCGCTGGAATTGTTTAATATATATATATTCGTGTCCGTTTTGCCCATAAGAGCGGGAAATGCTTCACTGTTTAAAGCAACAAAGAAATCCATTTGTGCGAGAAAGAGCGAGAGAAAGGGACAGCGGGGGGGGGAGACAAGGCAGAAGAACGAATAATACTATTGCGATTATGGCAAGCCAGCTTAGCATTGCGACAATATTTTCACGCATCAAGTTTGTATCATATATATATATATATATATATATATACATGCGCGTGTGTGTGTATGTGGGTGCATATGTGTGTGTAGAGTGTAGAGTGGAAGCAAACAATCACTTATATTACATGTACAAAACCACTTATATTACTTGTGTGCGAAAGGGGTCTTCTCCCCACCAACGCAGCATCACACGACGCGAGCTCGAGCCGGCCTCCTCCGTCCTCACAACGGCAATGAACAAAAGGGCATGAAGGGCTTGTCGTTGCCCGTTGATGGAGATCGCAAGGGGGTCGGCGCCGAGGAGGGCAAAGAGCGAGTTCTGTCAGTGGATGAAGGCAAGAGGCAGCAGGGTAGGAGAAGAGGAGAGGAGGAAGTTGATGAAAGTTCTGCTCCATGGAACGTAAGTGTTTGGTTTTGTGGGGCCGATGCTAACATACGCGCGCGCGCGCGCACAGACACACAAACACGCACTCACACACAC
>ADNK01002271.1:15000-22070 GCA_000320545.1 Bigelowiella natans CCMP2755
GCGTCGTTGATTCTGAGCGCACAAGGTGCCATGCTCATGCCTCCCCCCCCCCCCCCTCCCCCCCTTTCTTTCCAAAATACCCAGAGCCAAAGTTGATATTCCAAGCACAACCCAACCAATTGACTTAATTCTTCTACAGAGCGGAAACCATCGATTTTCTCTCCGAAAGACACGCAAAGCAGGTCTCTGGGCATGAGTCGTAAACATTACAAAACGAGCTCGATGATGATGGCCAATAGAGACGCACCACCCTTGCTCTGATGAACGATTGCTTCCTCGTTGTGTGGTGAGCAGGTTTGGAAGCAGCCGGAGTACAGCACTGACTTTGCCAATCCCCTCGCGTAAGTCATTTAGCCCTTTTTTCCAGCTTAGCCATGCTTTGTTTTTTTGCGCCTTGGGTATGCGTGCTTCTTTCGAGACTTCCATGCGCGCGCTGGCGCGCGGTCTCGTGCATGTTGCAGGTTCCCTTTGGTGTAGATGTTCCCTGCGTGTTTTCGAATGGTTTTGTGGCGACGCGCTTTTCCATCTCGTCGCCGCTCAGCTATACGGGTGCTGTTGCGTTTTGTCAGGAGGCCGGTCGGAGACGCAGAGCCTTCACCCGCGTACGGCTTCAGTTCCTTCGGTCATAAGAATCTCTGTAGATATAGAATTTCCCCAGCGTTTCACAAAGTGAAAGCGGCGCATTTGCGGTTCTAAACATGCATCGAGATTTCTTTTTTCGCATGGTTTTTTAAGTAGCAGTTAGTGGCCTTTACCAATCCCTGCTACGGTAGAAAAATGGTGCTCATAACCGCGCTGTTCGTCATCACACGCATATAACTCGTATCTTCTCGCCCCTTGGATCTGGGGTTGTCCTCGCCGTTTGAAGCGTATTTCGAGATCGATAATTTTTAGGAGAGACGAAGATGACCAAGGAGGAGAGGCGGCGGGCAAGATCTACCCAAACGATGAGGAAACTCAAGTACGATTTTAATCATCGTCAAACAACGATTTGGGAAAAATCGAGCTGTAGCTGGAAATATGTTAACCTTACTTTTAGAGGCGCGTCATCACATGTATATAATACAGCTATGTGTGTATGTGTGTGTCTGTGTGTGCGTGTGCGCTGTTTCTTAAAATGCAGGGAAAAGTACACGCAGAGTGTGTTGTTCGGATTGGAGAAGAAGGTGTACTCATCCGCCTTGTGCATTACCGCAACATCTGCTTAGCGTGTAGGCGTCACGTTTGTTCCATTTGAATTTTACACTCAAATGTGGGTACATTGAATGTTTTGTGTTGTCGGGGAAAACGCATATTTAGGACGCGAAAAGCGATATAGAGAGGAAAGGACAGCCGGGCAAAGCTACTGTTTTGGTTAAGGTTTTCCCTACATCTTCTTCCACTACATATGCATATATATATATATATATATATATATATATGTTATAAGTAAGATACACATGAATGTGTGTGTGTGTGTGTGTGTGTGTGTGTGTGTGTAAGTAGATGAAATAGTCGTAGATTCCTTACCGTCATGTCTCCTTCCCCCCTCCCTCCACTATTATTGCAGAATCGTGGTTTGGTAAGATTGCCGTCTCTGAGCAGCCCTCTCAACTTCACCGTGCCATCGGTACTGATGACTCTCTCCCCGCAGCTTGTTATAGCTTACAACCTGTGAATACAGCATTGATGATGCACTGAATAGACACGCGGAGACAGATTTCCTGCTCGGTCGCAAGAATGTTGCGAGCACGTTTTTACATTATGTACTTATTTTTTTTTTACCTTGATTGATGGAAACATCTCATTTGTAACTCGTGCTGGATTGTCTTTACATCAGAATTTTGGTATTCCTTAGATAGTAGTCATTAGCTATACAAAGTGTAATGATTTTGTTTTCATTTGCCCCCCCCCCCCCCCCCCCCCCCTTCCCCTCCGCCCCTCCTCTAATTATAAATAGCCGATGGATGAGAAGGGGGAGGGGCGGAAATGGCGAGTGGAGGATTTTACGAGGAAGACAGGGGAGGGTGACCGCAGAAGGTACCATCACCCGCTACTCCGGCAGCCAGGGCGAAGAAATCTGTTTGATTCACGTCGTGAGGACTTGAGGTGATCATTGCTCGTATGTTTAGTTTATATACATTGTATATATATAGAAATATATATATATATATATATATATATATATATATATATATATACATATATGTGTGTACGGAAACAATTCTGGCTCTCTCGAGTATGCCTGGAGGTTGAGATGCAGATATAAGAAGGGGCGAGTTAATTGATGCATTGAAATCCTTTCTGTGCTTGGCAGTGCTACACTGAGGATTTCGGGTCATTCTGAGCAGTATCCTGAGGCCGAATTCGGTTATATCGTTTATTTGCTATTTGTGTACACGTGCGTGTGTGCATGTGTGTGTGTGTATGTGTGTTTGTGCGTGTGTGTGTGTGCTTTCGCGTCAACCTTGGCGAAGAAGTCAAAACCTTTGTTTTGTCGTTTGATCCCTTTGTTCGGGGCGGCGATTACGTCCCACAACACAACACACCACAAGGCAAAGCAGCATTCGATTTCCTCGTCATTTTATTATGGGTTTTGAGTTGCAATGTTCCAGGTTGCCCTGCGTGTCCCTGAAGCCTTGTTTTCTTGTGTTCTTTGGCGTGCTTGCATTTAGAGGAGGAGGATATGCACAATTTCACCGTTACGAGGCCGAACCTCTTTAAGGTTCCGACGGACGTTGTAACGTCATTGCGTTTGTTGATTTTGAATGACAGAATACCGCATGGTTGTGGACTTTGCCTTTGCCGATAATTTACGATATATATATATATATATATATATATATATATATATATATATATATACACGTTTCACCTTACACGTTGCTAATCGCCCTAATCCTGCAGTTGGTGGAGCTCGCAAATATGGCCAACAACAAGAACAAATCCGAGCAGATCGAGAAGAAGTCCGTCGCAGTAGCAGCGTATTTACATTCTCCTTTGCCCATGCATACTGTACATCGTCATTGCAGCCGGGGCAAGATTGACGTCAAAGATGAGAGAGTCACTGCTTTCAAACTTAAAGCGAAAACCACGCGCTACCTATTTGTGGGTTGTTTTCCATCGATTTGCCACGTTTCGGCGTGTGCTATCTCCACCAACGCCATGTGAACAGCGGCTTAGAGGTGATGTGTTTTATTCTACCTTGCCGTCCGCACAGGTACCCCCCATGGCAAAGGGGCGATCATGGCTACTTCTTTTTCAGCGACGTCTGGAATGCTTGCGAAGTGAAAAGGGTTGAGAGAAAATATCGGTCTGCAGATGAGGTAGCAGCAGCAGCAGCAGCAGCAGCAGCAGCAGCAGCAATAGAGGTCCATGTGGGAGAGGAATGAGTCAAATCTGGAGTTTTGAACAAGTCGAAATCCTCATATTTCCCCCCCCTCCCCCACTCTTCTTCATCTTCTGAAACGATTGCACCGTTGACAACAACACGCAGGTGACTGTTTACATCCCTTCGTTGCACGCGGAGTCTAAGCTCTCGGTTTGTGACCCGCGCCTTTCCAGGCGAAAGCCGAAAAGACATGTAAATAACAGATCTTAATTACTAATAATTAATATTTATATATATATATATATATATATATATATATATATATCCCTACCTTAATAGGGCAATTCATCGCTTGTGCCCTCGTCTCCGCAGCCTATGCTCGAATTCGGTAATTCTCAAGAAAACAAGAATGTCTTTGCCTGTAATCGCCAAAAGGGTAGTCCCTCAAATAATCAGGGTGGGAACGTTCAATCTCGTTTTACGCAATCACTCCTCGCCCAATAGTTTGATGTTGTTAAAGCAAAATAGCGATTTCTGCATTCATATTTTCAATTTCTTTGTCATTAACTGAAAGGCCGTTTGCCAAACTCGCTCTTGAATGATGCCTCCTCGCATGAAAGAGGCAGCAGAGCTCGGGGTGAGAGAAAACATAGAGGACGGGGCACGCTCAGGCGACGAGGCGACAGGTTGAGACTCGAGCCATGTGTTGTGCAGGAACCTCTATTGGGGTGTTAGCGGCGAAGATGAGTCGCTCCTTCTTTGTTTTGTAGCTGTGTGAGATCGAATCGGCGGTACATATTTACATATATAATTAGTACATATTATCTTGATCGTGAGCGCATGCTGATGTGGGCGGTGTGCATTTACAACGCAGGAAACAACTGCCTCTCCGTGGCAGGGAAAGAACCGAGCCGATATTCAGAGCGTGAAATGTTCATTTGTTTCCTAAGAATTTTACGTGGGAGGTCGACACAAGTGGCCTTGTGCAGATTCCAGAATGTGCATGATGACAGTGCTCACGCGATAAATGTACAAATACTAGAAATGGGACATTCTGATATGATGTGAGTGAATAGAGTTATACCTGCTAGCCTGCTCTTGTCCTTCTTGTACATGCATCTAGATCTGTGCGCACCCCACTTTGCGCGTCTCAAGGTGCACCAGTGCAGATCGCCGATGACATTGCAAACGTACTGTTGGTATGATTGCGGAAGCTATGCTCACCTCCAGACCTGTCGACTTGCGCACAACAGACACAGTGTGTGCATGCATGTGTGTGTATTGCATGCATGGCTGTCATGCGTATGGATAGACAATGAAGCAAGTTGTAGCAAGCGCTGATGTGCCGGAGCAGACTTGCTTGGAAACAGGTAACAGCTTGCAGCATCAGTGCACGTGCTAGCGTGACACTGCAGGTATCATGCTCTGTTGCATTGCATCATCATGCTTGCTTGTGCCTTTGCAAACTAGCAAGAAACAAGCTAACAAGTGCCGTGCTGCACGTCGTGCATGCATGCACAAAGCCCACAATATTGCATCCCTCCTACCATATATGTACTATATATGATATTACTGTGTCTATATATATGATATTACTGTGTCTATTATGTATCTATCTATTTTTTGGAGCATGTGACGACCATGCTTCCGCCTCAAGCCCTCGCTTCAATTCCGTGCTCAACATGGACAAACCCCTCAAGTCTCTGTTGAAGGTGTTTTTGGCGTAAATCCTGTTGAAAAACAGGGACAATATCTGTGTGCGACAAGACTATTCCAAACCATCAGATTAAGCTGATTAAGCGTTATCAAGCTGCTTCGTGACGTATTAGATTTCATATTATTGGAAGTTTTCACTCAAATTAGGATGTTAAAAAGAACTGCGACAAGCTATAATTCTCTATAATATGAGTTTACGCCCGACGCCGCTGTTAGTACTCCACGAGAGATCTATTTCAGACCCAAGATTCGTCAGGGGATCTATGAACGTGTAGAAAACATAGGCATATATTCCACTGCGCATTGGCACTTTTGATGAATTCGAATAAAATCGAACGGCGTTCTCTTTATTGAAAAGCCGGTCGTTGCTCACAACTGATGTTCACCAACCCACGTCTCTTCGCTGCGACATCGCCTACTTTGACCAAGCCTGGCGGCTCTGACCAAGCGAGGCGGAGGAGCGAAACAAAGAGTTGCAGACTGGGTAGTGTGTGATGCCGTTTTGCTGTAGGCTAGTAAGAGGCGATTGTCGGCCAATATTATGTGGGACTTCATGGATGCAGAGCCGCCATGAATATGAGGGATCATTAGCTTCTGCCTGCCGAAATCTAAAGCTAAACTGAGAGTAAAATGTAGCACATTGTTTCTTGATGGTGTGTTCCCCCGACCGACAAGGATTGCGTATTTCTGGCTCATTTGTTGCTTTGTGTTTTGGTTGTTTGTCTTCCCGCCCCACGCTTTGTACAACCCAGAATCAAAATCACGGAGAAGCAATATGCTATTTTAAAGAATTTCAAGAAGGAACTGGTGAGTACAGACATGATACATGCGAAACTGTATGCCTGCACAGCAGCTCGAATTTCCGTCTCCGGACTTTTTGGGAATAGCAGCACTATACACCACGCAGCACAAGATAGATTCTAGGAGAGAAATATTAGATTTTCCACCAGCAACGCAATCGAATTCATAATTAGAAAATCCCCGAGATCGGCGTTCCACAAGATACCGGTATCAAGGATGACACCACGCTCTTCCGCTTTCTCTCTGGGAAGAAATGGGATATTAGTGATGCGCTTGAGCAGTATAGGGTAAGGACTATCACACGTTTGGCAGATATCGATCTTGATTTGCATTGAATTATTGCTCACGAGCCATTTTGAGGGGGGAAAACTAGATATACACTCGCACGCACAGACACACACACACACACACTTACACACACGCGCGCGCGCACGTACACACTGACAAACACATCACAAGGAAGCAAATAAATATACAAATCCCTTTGATTTGCCCAGGCAATGTTAAAATGGCGGGAGGATATGAAAGTGGATGATATCTTCAAGTGGGAAGAAGACAATATGGATAAGGTAAAAACAGACGCAGGGTTCGGGAGGCGATTCGAGATCTTACACATATGAATATATACTCAATCTAGAGCCATAAGCGCACTCCAACTCTCTCTCTCTCTCTCTCTCTCTCTCTCTCACATGGATTTCGAGCTTCATATTTATGTAACATAAACACATGTGTAATCTCACACACAACTTACACATTCTCACACATTCTCTCAGTGTAAGGCAATTAAAGACCTCTACCCCTCGGAGCATTACGGGTTTGAGCCGAGAGCAAGCTATACACCTCACAAGACTCACCGAACGCACAAAACACACACACACACACACACACACACACACACACACGATAAACACACACTCTCTCTTTCTTGTTCGCAAAGTCTGCGTGAGAGCAGCTGCAGTGGCACCTGCAGGGCTAGCAGTTGCCTCTCCGATGTAAGATTCGTTTAAATCGCTTTTTAGATTGAAAATAGTGTTGCTTTTGTTTTTAACAAACAGGTTTGACCGAGAGGGGAGGCCGCTGCTAGTGCACAGAATTGGACTAATCCCTGCAGAGACGGTGATGGCATATGTCACAAAGATCTTCTCCCCCCCCTTTCCCCCCTCCTCAGCTCTCTGATATGTGAGTCTCTGGCTTGTATGTGTATTCTTGGTGTGTGTTTGGTGTTTGCTACAATATATATATA
>ADNK01002270.1:0-30185 GCA_000320545.1 Bigelowiella natans CCMP2755
GTTGAAGGGGGGAGGGGGGGGGAGCGGGGATAGAACACAAATAGGACGTCAAACCGAGGACATTCAGAGAGATGAGAGCGACGTCTCTCCCCCCCCCCATAATTCAGCAGGTGAAATATGAAACATTGCCCATTATATAGCGTGACAGACACCGCAACTTGGCTGAGGCAAAAACACCCCGAGAAGGGGGGGGGGGACACTAGAGAACATAACACTCTTTGACCCTGTGAGCTTTCCTATCGTTTGACGATCAGGCCGTTTGGCCACGCCTCTCCCTCTCTCTCTCTCTCTCTCTCTCTCTCTCTCCTCTCTCTCCCTCCGTGTAACACCCTCCTACCTCGTCGATGCTGGGACCTTCCCTAGATCGTAATCATCCCTGGCCTTGCTCGCCCCCCCCCTTGTGCGGCCGACACTTGCGGATTTCGCTGCCGGAGCTGAAGCGATGGATGGGGTGAGATGGTGGATTGTCGGTTGCATGTATAGGTATATATATATATATATATATATATATATATAAGGAGAGACCTGTCTTTGAGGCTGCTGCACCTGCTGATGGTGATTTTTTGCGTGGGATAAACTTGCTCTTTTCCGACGATTTAGCCGACGACCCGGTCTTGGCAGTGTTGATGCCGTTTCTTGCCTGGAAAGGGGGGGGGAAGGGGGGTTAGTGCTATTGGCGCGTTTGACTAGTTGCCCCAAGCAAACGGCGTATTCGAGCAAATCTCCCAAACTTAAGCTAATGTGTGTGTGTATATAATATATATATATATATATATATATATATAATATATATATGAAAAAAGTTAAAGACAGGTTTAAAGGTGCGACGACTGGTCTACACGTTCGAGTGTAGTAAATGTGCTGCAAAGAGGTGGATGAGCGCATATTCGCATGTTCAGAAGTAGGAATCTTCTGCCAGTCTCTCCCAGCCCCACCTTAGCTCTTTGCTGCTTGTTGACCGCATGGTGGAATCCCTGGCGAGGCATCGGCGCGCAACACATGCAACACATGGAACAGCAGAAACAAGGCCGCAAATCACAACTCACACGGTGGTAATAATAGTAAATGCACACGGGGGGAGAGCTAGCGAGGGAGACGGAGAGAAAGAGGAGAGAGATCATATACCTGAGAATCCTGCAACTCACACGCAGACTCTCTCTCTCTCTCTCTCTCTCTCTCTCTCTCACACACTCATTTACCACGTGCGCAGAGATTGAACCGACCTTGGAGCTGTCCTTCATCGGGGCTGCAAAGTCCTCCGTGATCTTCTTCGCTGTGCGTGATACTTTCGGCTTTGCCGCTCTTGAGCCACCCGCCACTCCGACCGGCCCATCGTTCAGATGCGACGAATCGATGATCTCCGCATTATCCGAGCTTCCAAATAGCCAGTCGAAGGCCTGGGAAGAGGGGGGAGGAGGGGGGGGGGGAGAATGGAATTTATATTTAGGACGAAGCAGCAGCAGCATGATTATTTAGGTTTCATGAACCACGCGTTATAAAGGCACGATGGAAGGTGAAATAAGCAATGTGACAGTAGCCTTGGTGGTGTGTAAGAAATCGAAATATATAGGCTCTCATCTACCTCGTGAAGGCCTTTTTGGGAGTGCAGAATCCTCATCAACTCTCCGCCGGCAAGATTCCCTGCATCGTAGCCTGCTTTGAGCGTGTTCAGGACTTTTGCGTGCTTCTTGACCTGTTTTGGGAGTTTCAAGAATATACTTTAAAGCTATATATCTATTTATATATTATATATATATATATATATATATATATATATATCTCTCTCTAAATATGTATTATATATTCTGTACGTGTACATAATATTATGAATTAAAAAAAGATAAACAATATGCGTAGATTTAGTACTATGCTTCCGCAGCCAAACCTCTAACTCGCAACACTGTATAGCTTCGAGTCGCAAATCATAAATTATATATCAATTATGCACACACACACACACACACACACACATGCACTGACTGACTGCATATATCACACACAAAAACATGTAGGCAGTAAATCATAAATGGAGGAAAAACCAAAGACCTCAAGAATAGCATCGACTTCATGATACATCTAAAAGCAAAGGGGCAGGGGGGGGGAGGGAAGGGGGAGGAGGGGGAAAATGCACAAATGTTATTTGGCCAATTTGTATTGTCACAGACATCGTCGCTATCGCAGTGTACCCCCTTCCCCCTCCCCCCTCCCCTCTCCCCCCCCCCCTCATCTGCCCTCGAGCTAACCATGTACAGTAGACGCTCCTTAAGCTTCTCATCTCCAAGTGCACGTGCATCGACGTCTATAATGCCCTGAAAGTATATCAACAAAAGTTATATGATTGATTATATATATATATATATATATATATATATATAGAATATGTATATTTCAAGTATATTTGACTCAATTATCTATATGATACATTTGCTTTCCTCCTACGCATGCATATGCATAATAGCGCGGTAAACAACCGAGTCCTTGAGCAGCTTCGAGAGCGTATTCCACCTCCTCCTCCCTGCGGCTAAGAGGGGTACAAAAAGGGGGTTGGGGTGGGGGTGGTTGAACCACGCGAAAAGACTGTGCAAAATAGCCATTCTTTCTCATCAATCAACGGACAAGCTTCCTTCCTCGAAAAGGGATTGGGAATGAATGCGTAGTTCCTGCCCCGTACCTCACCCAAACACCTCGAAATACACTGCAATATCTCCCCCCCCCCCGCCCCCCCTCTCCCTCTCTCTCCCTCCCTGACCTGCGAAAGCTTCTGGATCTTTGACGTTGGCACCTGGTGAGGATGTGTGGGTATTCGTTAGAATCGCAGATCATTAACCGCTCATTTGCAGAGCCTCGTCAGGTTTCAATCTCATCGGGGTTGAAAGGGGGGGAGGAATCGAGGTTGGCGCTGTGCTATACATATATATATATATATATATATATATATATATATATATATAGGGGGAGGAATCGAGGTTGGCGCTGTGCTATACATATATATATATATATATATATATATATACTATATAATATATGATTTACAGACTATATTACAACATGCTTCAACCTCATGCACTTTAACAAAAACCAAAAAAACCTAAATAGCGCATAGTCGCCATCGTTCTGCAAACGACTCGCACACGTTTCTACCACAACTGCTGCTACTGCTACTACTACTACTACTGCTACTTCTACTACTACCAAGAGTTTGCTTAAACTTGAAAAACTTCTCTGCGAATCCCTGAGGAAAGCTCACGTCCGTCGCAGCCTTCACACCCTCGAAAAACTTGGCAATTCTTGAAGATAAATCGCTGAGTAAATGATGCATAGGAGTGGAGAAGATTGGGGAGGATTGAGGAGGAAAGGGGGGGCAAAGAGAGAGAGAGGGAGAGAGAGAAAGAGAGAGAGAATGAGGATAAAATCAGAGAGACGATTACTAGATAAAGCGGGAAACATGTTCTTGAGAAAAACTATAAGACATGTGCGCAATTCGCATCGAATATGAATGTATATCCGCAATTATATACATATATATATATATATATATATATATTATAATGATATATACTAATATATATGAATAATACCGTCCATGCGTCAGCCCGGCAGCTTTAGTCTTCTGCTGATTGATCATCGGTTGTATACGCATAATGCGGTTGTTGTTCGCAAAGCAGCAGCAAGCAGAATCTTAGTTGTGATAGCATTTTGATAATGTATTGATTCTCCAAGTCAGGCGAAAATCAGGGGGGGGAAGGGGGGGGAATGAGCGCCAGAGAACGCACCTTGTTCTGATGGGCGGTGCCAGCGGCGAAGGACGGATTTGCGCCTCCTCCTGATTTGTAGTCTTTGTGCCCCCATTGGTCCTTCTTCAGGTTATTCATCTCCCACCTGACGATAGCCATTTTTATAAGTATATTGGTCTAGGTTATTACGACGAGGGAGTGTGTTCACCGCGGCACTGTATGCGCCATCACCGCATGTGTGGTGGTCGTTAGCTCAAGATACGGGTTTGTCCTTGAGCGCGTGCGCGCGCGCGCGCGCATAAATGAGCGCTAGTACTTGACCAGAATGTATCATACACGATGATGAGCATCCACTAGTATATCTTCTTTTCTCTTACTGGTGTTCTTGCGGCATCCAAGCGGTGTTATCGACCGGAGCTTCTGGCACTAAATCATCCTATTTCATGATAGCACGTCGTTTTGATGATGGCGATGATGGTGATGATGGTGATGATGGTGATGATGGGGATGATGATCCATGCTAGATACATGTTTGGATGGTGACGATGTTTATGATGGCGATGCTGCAGCATTTATCTTCCTATGATTCCCAGGCTGCTGCTGCTTGATCTACCTGTCCAAGCATTTGATTGACCTCGCCCAGCACCATCTTTGCTTCCACGGCTTCCCTGAAGGCATCATCGGAGAGAGGGGTTATGCAGGGCAGATATGGGAGGGGGGGGGGGGGATTGCAGTTGCAGCCGCGCACATAAAACTTGTCATAACAATCAACTGAACCGAATACATTGAGAGAGAGATGTACCGTCGGAACGATGTACAAATAATTTGAGGGAATTGACAAAATTCATCGTTATCGATAAACGGTGTAGGAGAGGAGGAAGAGAGGAAGGGGAGGAGTGTGGGGACAAGGTGAGGCACTTACGCTTTTCGGTCTTCTAGAAAACGGACTACGGGTTGCATTAGCTCGCGAAGGTAACTATAGGAATAACAAGATATATAGCTCAGAACGACCGATGAACATGGCGAGTTTGCAATATATACATTATATATATATATATATATATATATATATAATATACATTTATACAGACACACACGTGTGTGTGTGTGCGTGTATTTGGCCTCACCTTTGAGCTTTGATAGCATCTGCAGAAGACAACTTCGCCTGAGAGGGAGAGGGAGGGTGTTTGGAATCAATGGGGGGAGGGGGGGGGGGCGGACACGGGAAAAACAGTATTAACTAACGATTTGAGGAGAGGAAGAGATACTTTAGTACCAAACATGGCAAAACTTCCTTACAAATTGATGGCCATTGATGGCCTCGGTGCCCCAATCCCCCCCCCCCCCCCTCCCCCTTTCCCCTTCGTCCTTAAACCCAGACCGGTAGGTACGCACCTGTAAGAACCCTAGCAAAGAGCGCTGCGATTTCATCAGTGATTTTTCCAAGGGGTCCCCCATATCCTGGGACGGTTTTTGTGGGTTTGCAAAATGAATACCAAAGGGCGAAAAAAAAAATTATCCCTTCCCCCCCCTGTAATCGTTATCTCCCATCATCATCATCATCATCGTTACCTCCTCTGCAGCCTCACGACGCAGGAAGTCCTCGAGCGTAAGCCCAATCTCCATCACCCTCTCCAAAGCTAACTCCTCCATTTCATCGGCCTGCAACAACGTGTAAGAAAACGGGGGAGCGGAGGGGGAGGGGGCGGAGATACAGGATATAAGGTTCTTCTTATGCTACGCAGCGATTTGATAAAATAGGTATTTAGAGTCTCTTGAGATCAAGTCATAGCCTCAAAATTATTCCAAAGACAAAGGTTTCTCGTTCTTAATAAACAGGCAGCTTAAGAAGGAGCAAGAGTGACATCTTTGCGTGCCCTTCCTTGTTTTTTATTAAAAAATGGTGCTCGGTCGGTTGCATTAGTTGTGGTATGCCTGCATTCCTTTTTTACCGCACCTGCTCGAGGGCGCCGACATAGTTCTTATTCTTGATTTGAAGCTCAAAGTTTCTCATTACGAATCTGACATGTGTGATAATGGTGATTGAGGACAATTGAACTGTGTACGGGAAAAATATGACGTAAGGACATCTCTAGCCCCCCCCCCTCCCCCCCCCACTCCCCCTATCTCATCATTTTTCTCCTTTCTTTCTTCCTTTTTGTCTCCCACTTGCAATCTTAATATTGATTTGGCCATGCCCCTTAAGTTTACTTATGCTTGTTTGATTCTTGTTTTGCGCTCCTTAACTTACCCAATAGCAAAGCACATTAAGACGGCAGCAATAATCCAGAGGCCTAGAGATGCAAAAGAGTGTGTCAAGGAATTGTGCTGCTGCAAAGATTCACCTTAAATTTCAGGCGCGAGGCATTACCGTAGGTCATAGTGTTCGAGTCCACGATGTATGCCACATCCTTATCACCACCTCCAACCTGCATGCAGCAACCAACACATAGACGAAAAACGTGCCGGGGGAGCGATAAATCAGTAAAGCCAAGGTTTCAACGAATATGGCAATATATTTCCGAGGGTTCTTGTAGAGAAAGCAAAGGTGCGGCGAAGAGAAGGCGTATAACACACGGTGTGGCAATCGCTCAACCTTCGTCTTCTTGATCCCAAGAGACTTTGCAATGTCCCCCACTGCCAAGCTGATTCGACCACACGGCATATAATCATCAGTGCAGTCTTCTACTTCGGGTTAACGTTGTTTAGTAACAAAATATTGTGATTCGTCATATTTTTTCATTTGCTGGAATGGGGGGGGGTACTTCGCCATTGTGATTCGGAATTGCGGAGGATTCCGATTCTTCTCGTAAATTTAGAAATTTGTATTAGGATATTCTCGGCTTACAGATCTTTACTTATCGTCGTTCGGAATAAAAGAACCCAGAGAATTCTCTGGGTTCGAATCGTACATGCTAGAACTAGAAGTACCGTGAAATATCTGAATAATGTTGTTCCAAATTCTGTCGGAGGAATGCACGGCCAGCGAAAACTTATGGCTGTCGTCATCATAGATTTCCGCCGTCTGCGGCTTAGGAAGGCTTCTATGCGCCATTTTGGAAAGAAATGCACTAGATTTTATGCGAATATTGCTTTTCTAAATCGTTCTACAGTTGAAATCCTAGTTCATTTTATCTTAACGACAAATCGAGATGGGAAATATCACTTCTTTTTGATGGTAGCGTTCAGATCTGAAATATTCTTGCGAACTTCGATGTACATAGAATTCCTTTCGAATAGAATCACGGGGATTTATTGTTTCATCGAGAGAGGTAATCATATTTTAAGGGAAAAAGGAAGCCGTACACGAATTTGTTGCTAAGAGCTGGGAAGAGATATTCATCATTTCAATTGACGCTTTTCATATTGTTACTATTTTACCCTTGTCGCGCAAATAAAAAAGGCCTGGGATGCAGCCCTTCACGGGTGCTCCCGCCAAAACCGCACACTTGAACACGCAAACGCAAACCATGGAGGAAACAAAGGTTGTCATTTCCAATGTGAATAGCGAAATGCGGCGCATGGCCTGGTTCCAGATTAGAAAATAAGGATGCTTCCATCTTTCGATTCATCCTCTTAATTCTTCTTATTTCACAGGATCAAAAGCCCAATGAGCACCTTAACCTTAAAGTGAAGTCCCAAGATGGAAACGAGGTCTTCTTCAAGGTGAAGAAAACAACCCCATTCAAGAGGCTGATGGAAGCATACTGCCAAAAAGTCGGAGCGGAAAAATCTTCAGTTCGATTTCTCTTCGACGGAGATCGCATTAGTGGCGACCAGACTCCTGCCGATGTAAGCTGATTCATATTTCTCCCACTTACTCCAAGCTCACGTTTTGAATTCCTTTCCTTTTAGCTTGACATGCAGGACGAGGATGAGATCGATGCTATGGTGCAGCAGACGGGTGGGAGCTGGTAAAAACCACTTCCCAGTTGACGAGAGTATGAATCTTGATTTTAGTCTCCAGTTGCGATGAAACTTCTCACAGTAGTACTCAAATAACTAAATAACTAAGTAGTGCTAGAAGTATGTTTTTGTGGCATGATGTCGAAAATTTAAAGATTTATTATAACCATGTTAGATGAAGATAGCGATGATATTTTTTGAACATGCGGCTTGCTGCGTGATGAGACACGGGTGAAAATGAACGGGGTGCAAAGGGAAAGATCACTGGCAAGTCAACGTGGAATGCAACACAATTCGAGAGTTTGTGCACAATCTAACTCCAGTTACACAAGCTGAAAAGCCATGCACTGCTACACTGTCTCGCTACGACGTGTTCTGAGCAGAATGTCCAGATCTTCCGCCCCATCTAGCCATATTGAATGTCTATCATCCACACCTCTAGACCTTACACTGCTAAGCTAGCACAGGCTAGCAGTATAGCAGGCAGGGATGCATGTGGACAACACGACAACTATCATCTTGCATGTGCACCATGTCGGCTCCACAAACAGCACTAGCTAGCTAGAGCACGACGACCAATGATGACGGCCTAAACGGCTCTAGCAGAGCTGAAGAGCGCTAGCTAGGTTGCTAGTAGGGCGCTGTGCTGGTGCAAATGTGGCATCCAATGACCCCCTCTAGCTAGCCCTTGATGATTTGTGCAAAAATCCCATTGCATTGTTGCCACGCTGCACCAGTCTAGCACAAATCCGTTGAACCTGCTGGCCTGTGACGAGTGGCATGACCTCTCAATGCGAGAGCATTTTTTGCATTTTGGTGCTGAAATTCTAGCAATTTTTGCGTTTTTTCGTGCTGAAATTTTGCAAGTGCATGAAGCTAGTGTGCTCACACCCTCATGAGCTTGCAAGACTTGTGGCACAGCACGTGCAATTGCGCTAGCTGTTTCAGAAGTGGTGAGCATTTTCCGCTGGTGGGCGTTGAAAAACGAGGTTTTGAAGCTGGCATTCAAAAACAAAATCAAAATTGAACTTCAAACAGGCTCCATTGTGCTTCCAATGTCCAATTGCAGCGATTGAGCGCGTCAGGCCGCGCGCGCAAAGCATGGTTTGTGCAAAACCCAGTCGTTGCAGGGTTTGACGGAGTTGTGAGCAGTGCAGAGCGTGACGCGAGACACGCAATCGTGTTTGCTTCAACAAATCTAGAAATGCTTGTCATCTGCAGGTCACGCTAGCACATGCCTGCATGCTAGATGCAGGCTGCAATCTGGTGATGTCCGCACATTGCGCATGTGTGCATGCGATGCGGTCCAGCTTGCTGGCTCTGGAGCTAGCTAGCTAGCGGTGCACTGTGGCAATCACACCTGCAAGGCATGCCACAGCTGCTAGACAGCCCTAGACCAGTGCTAGCTAGCTAGAGTGCAGCCGCATCGCATTCTGGCATGTCCAGACGTCACGATCGTGACGCTTCTAGGCTTGCTAGCTTGGCAAAAAAAAATGGTTTCTCCATGTTTCCAATTTTTCCAATGTTGAATTTGACCTAGCTCCAGAGCTAGCTCTGAGCCAACTGCAGCGCGTCTTTTGTCTGGCTGTGTCTGTTGTGCAGAAGCAGCCCCATTGCGCGCACATGCAAACTAGCTAGCTAGACAGTGCCAGAGTGCAATGCGTCAACTGCACAGCAGTGCACTTGACTAGATAACTGGATGAGACGGATGTGATCAATGCATGAATGAATCAAATTTGTTCAATGATCATCCTCATGCGCGGTGCACGTGCTAGCATCTGTGTCATGTTTCTAGGCGTCCATGTGTGTCCATCTCCAGATCTAGCCAAGCTAGCAAGCGCTCAAGTGCTGTCAAAAATTGTTGCGCAATGATCGCAGAATGAGGCAGCGTTTGAGCCATTTTTGCTCTCGTGCATGCACCACAAACTCACAGCCGCAGCGGCCAACTAGCCAACTCTGGAACTCAGCAATGCGCGCATCCCGAAAACATTTTCTAGAAATGGCGCGTTGAGAACATGTTTTGCGAGCAAAGTGTGTGCATGCAAGGGTTGAAGCGTTTGTTCAGTGGTCGTAGAAGTGATGGCAGCAGTGTTGGTGACAGTGACAACAGTGGAGCAGTGAGCAAGGGATGAAGAGGAGTTGTGGTGGCACTGAGCAGTGAGAAACAGGACTGGAAAGGTGAATGATTTGTCATTAGTTGCGCCGAACAACTCGCAGAGTTTGATGAGATGTTGGTTGGAGCATGGTGGTGGCAGCATGTTGCATTGCTGATCATTGACATGATGACAACGAACAATTTTCTTTTCAATGCAAAATTGTCATGATGTCTAGACATGCCACACATGCCAACAACCATTTGCGTGCTGTGGAAGTTGAAGTGCGCGTCGATTGATGCAATGGAAAGATGTGACATTGAACAGGTGCAATTTCAAGCTGAAGATGAATGTGACACACAAAGGAATTTCTGCAGTCCATCTTCCAAGAATTCCTGGACAGCAGTGCCGCGCTCTTTCAAATGGTTCATGTTTGCATTCGAAAAGTTGATTGTCAACACGCCGTCTTCCAATTTCAAGCCCTTCTTGCAATCACTCGAGGGAGCTGTCTTGGGGTCGAAGGTGAAAACAATTTCTTTCAACAGTTCTTGAAGAGATTCCATGCCGTCCTCGTCGATGCACATCGCTGACATTGCATTGATGATCGGTCTGAAATGCCTCTTCTCAAAATTTCACGTGTTGTCGTAGTCACATTTGGAGCCCTTTGAAGCAATTGCCTTCTCGTCGATGGCAATTTTCATCTCGCTTTCAGATGCTGTTTTCATCTGAGCAAGAAACCCAGGGAGGAGATCTTTCTTGAACTTTGTCAGAGGGCGAGCCTGTTCAAGTGGGAAAATCTCCTTGCTTTCCACAGCCACATTGCATTGCTCTTCGAGGAGTTTTTGAATTGCTTGTGCACGAGCAGAACTCTGATTCAAGTTGCTCATGGGCTTGAAATTTGTTGTCAGCTTGCTGTCCGCAAGCTTCAGGCCATTCTTGAAATTGGAGGATGGTGCTGTTTTTTCGTCGAGAGTGAAATGCAACTCAGCAAGTGAAGCTTTGATTGCAGCTTTTCCCAGATCGTCAGCCCCGACGCTCTACAAAGCCTCGATGCACGGTTTGCAGAAAACTTGTTGCAATGTCCAGAATTCCTTCAGCGCGCAGGGAGAGTCTTCTGTGCACAAAATGGGAAAATCCGCTGTCACCTTGATCTCTGTGCCAGCAGCTTTGTTGATTTCTTCGAGAAGGCCTGGGAGTTTCTCTTTCTCAAAGGCTTTCAGCGCACGGCGGCACTTGAGCTTGAGTTTCTTGGGGGCGTCTGCGGTGTCCATGTTGAGGACACTTTTGGGATCTGCACAGGTTGTCCAGCTCGTTGCGATGTTTTTTCTCCGCAAAAGTTTTGCTTCACGCTTCCAACTTGGTGGTGAGACAACGATCTCACGCTTGTCGCAGGGGGCAAACGGAAGTCGAAAAGCTGACATTGCGGTCCAGACGTTCCATCGCCATCGGAAATCGCAAAGTTCACACTGGTGCACCAGCTTCTCTGGATCTTTCGAACTGCCGTGCGAAACCATCGGAAGGTGCTGCAACGTTTTTGCCGCAGGCAACAAAGTCTCCCAGCGGCCTGGACCACGTCGAATCTCAAGCAAAAAAGTGGCACAAAGTGGAGGCCAGACCTTTCTGAGAAAGCCGATGAACCCGAGAGTTTCTGGTCAAAAAGAACTGCATGTTCACCTTGCGTCATTGCTCAAGGCTCGAAAAGGCTCTCCAAAGAGCTCAGTGGAACGCAAGGCATTTCGACACGTGGACAATGTGCACTTCGGGATCTTGTCGAAGTGAACACGAATCAATTGATCAATCATCGTGAAGGGCATCCAAAACCGCTGCCCCTTTCAACAGCTCAATTGGCGTTGAGCTTCAGCTCACTCGTCTGGCCAGCTGGCTCGTTCCTGCGTTGCTGGGTTGCCATGTTCAGGGTTGTGCGTGTTGTCTGAGTGGTCAGCGGCCCGGCTAGCGGGCAGTTCGACAGGTTTGCACCTTGCCAGCTCTGAGCTTGCCCCAGTCTAGCAGTGCCAGCCTTTTGTGAGCTCCACATGCACAGCTTGCCAGTCTTTCAGAGCAGGCTAGCAGGCTAGCAGGCCAGCAGGTCCAGCTTCACTAGTTCAGAGAGCTGGTCTAGCTAGCTAGCAGAGCTAGCAAACACATGCCAGCATGCATCGTTCTGGCGTTGTCATGTCGTGAACGTTGATCACTAGAAGCTACTAGGCTAGCTAGCTAGATCACGTTGACAGTGCTAGAGTGTGGCACGTTCCAAGCGTTGCTTGCATGCTAGGCTAGCTAGCTAGTCCCACTTGGGAGATCATGCACACACACACACACACACACACACTGAGATGCCTGCTCATGCATTTTGAAGTCATGCAGAAAAAAGATTACTCTGCCGTGGCCACTAGATCAGCATGGATCATTGCAAGCTGATTTAAATTGACATCAATTTCTCGATGGGTTCCTATGCTAATAGATACAGTGAACAAAATGTAATTTAAATCATTTTTCGCACATGTCCTAGCTATTAAGTTGTGCAAGTGGCCTTAATAAGAACTTTCCTTAATCTTAATTATCGTTATCAACGCCATCTCTGTCGTCCTCGTCAAAACCTTTGTTTTCTATGGTTGGAGCTGGAACTCTGGGCGATGGAGTGATCTGTTCACTTCCTGCTTCCGTCAATTGAGCTGCACTTCCAACATCTAAAGGCTTCATTGTCGTAATTGTACTCGAAGATATGTTCATAGGGTCAAGACCTGGACTGCTTCGATGTCTTGCTGATAACATTTCTTGCGTCCCTTGAGATTGCGATCGCAATCGTCTGGTGCCATAGCCTGGACGTCCTTTAATAGATCCAATTCTCTGTCGTGATTGGGGAGCTCCGACAAGCCATGATGGCCTCTCAGAGCCCTGGACAGGAACATCTAGTATTCCTCGTCCTCCATATTTACTTTCCGCATCTAATTTGGTATCTAGAGGAAGCTTAGTGTCTAGTTCCACGACCGATATACCAAATTTGGACTTCGATTTGATGCTGCTTAGCAGTGAGTCTGAATTTTTAACCTGATAAATCTCCAGCTGGATAGCTGTTTGAATGAAGCGCTTCATTAGCTCGCCCTTTTTGGTGTAAAAGACAAACTTTTTCTGCTGCACAACATCTCCAACCACTAAAATAAATTTAGTTTTCGAGTGACCCCATGTTACAATATCTTTTAACGAATAGTTGTTTGTAATGGATAAGTCCACTGGGTGTTGAAACACGACCCCACTAGAAGAGATTCCTACATTGAAAAAGTCAGGAAGCCGGCGCAGCTGCTTTCGCTGCTCCACCGGAAAAAAATGGACTCCATAAGTACTACTTCTTTGAGTGTAAGCTATGAAACTCCTTTTGCACGTTCCTGTGGAACACTTGGTAAGCTTCTTATATTTTTCAACCATCTTAGTCATGACGTTATTGAGAGCTTTTTCGCCTGCCACAGTCTGGAAATTTTCCTCAATAAAGGACGCTGGAATATACTTGGGAAGGATTCTTGCAAATAAAATCTCATCCGCAGGGTTGAGAACTTCCTTTTCCTCCTCATGAATTTTCAACATTAATGCACAAAGCTTAGGAAGATCCCTTTCTGAATACGACAACTTGCCTTGCATGAAATCCCTTCGTGACTGTTCGTACAATATTTCAATAGCTACAGGGTCGTCTAGTAGTTGCTTCATTCTATATCGGCCTGCTATTGGAACTGGTAATTTGCATTGAAAAAGAAAATACTCATATCGCGCCTGCGCTCGTCGGGATCTCCTAGTACCGCGCGCTCGGCGCGTGGATCTACCCCCAAGGCTGTTTCGTTTCAAGCTTCCGGGGGGAACAGATTGCGCTCTTCTACGTTTGCTTGCTTTCTCAAGCTTCTCGTCCGATATTGCTTTAAAGTATAGACTACGATTTTTGCTATTTTCTTCCAATAGATCTCTATTGTTTTCTAAGCTCGCTTGCCATGAAGACATTACATCTAAAACGCGTCTCCTTTCCAGAAGAGGCTCGAACGCGAAGTCATTCGCTTCAAACAGACCAAAACAGGTAGTAAAGGTAAGGCCAAGTTTCTTGAACATGATATGCTCTACCTCAGCTATCAGTGTGAATGGATCGATTCCAATCTCTATACTTTTTGCCTCAGACCCAGAGGTATAAGGAAGACGGACTGTAATTGGAATAAGAGTAAAGTCCTGTAAATGCTTCAGTTCAACCCCCAAGGGCACTTCTTCAGCCTCTGGGTGAAGAGCGATGATATGCATGAGTTTCTTCGCCTGCAAAGACTTCTCCTTTACTTCTTGAAATTGTGTATTCTTAATGGTTTTCTCCACATACCCTAACACCTCATCATGATTCGAGGGTCTAAACGACATGAGGCACAATAGCAAGAGGGTCCACCCTTCTAGGCAACGGTTCATATCAGGATGCCCATTTACCTGCTTGCAAATTTGGAGATAGAGCTCGTCTCGAATCGAAGGCTCTGATAGTAGGGCGATTCGATGTAAAGTTTTAGCTTGCTCTTCTTGTGGTTTTCTGGATTTTTTATCGCCCATGAAGCACATTACTGCCTTAAACATGTGGATGGCAAGATCATCGTTCTTACGATTTGCCTCTAGAAGAGCAGTTGATATCACAGAGTCTTCATGAGTCATCAAATCACTTTCTTCGACCGGCTGACCATATTTAAACATACGTTTAAAAAAACCCTTTCGGTGCTTCTTTGAGAATATGAGTTTTGATGCCACGGATTCCTCATCGCTACTCATGTCTACATCACTCTCATTCCCTTTTGACATTTCATCGTCTTCTTCGACGGCAGAAAGGAAACCTTTAGCTTTCCCAGATCTAGCAAATTCCAGAAGGCCATATCGCAGCTGGATCATAGTATCTAAACTTGTTGGCTTGAATTTCAACACGGATTCAGCAAAGCTCTCTACCAGAGCTGGATTGTAGCCTAGATCGTCGGCATAAAGTTTAGGTCTGTGGGTTTCATCGCTCTTCTGAGAATTATTATCATGACTTCTGTTGGTACTAGCCTCGTGGAAAGCTTGTATCTTGTCTAAATTATCTTTTGAGCTTGGTGGCTTCGTAGTGTCAAGTGTGTAGACACTTTCCATGTCTCCTGCAGTTGTGGGAATTTGCAACTTGGGATTTCTATTTTCGAATGGATTTCTTTGTCCTGAGTCTGGCGTGGAAGTTGACTGTCGTCTCACCATATCAAAAATCCCTTCAACAGTACCATCCTTTGATTTCATCTTATCAGAGTAACGAATCCAAGTGGCAATTGTCTTCACAGCTATGATGCATTCTTCTGATAAATTTCGAAATATTTTAGCTGCTGTAAAAAGTTCTTCCGTAGCCTTTAGCCGTGCCCTTGATCCTTTATGAAAAAGCATAATGAGATCAAGAGCATAAAGGCTCTCATGATCCAAATTTAGAAAACTACCTAAATTTTCTTGCAGAGGAATAACGGTTCGCATTATCGTCTTTGCCCGACCAAGCTTCATCCCAGCATCAAGCAGGTCTTTTAAGCGGAGTTCTTCAAGCGTCTCACCATCAATTTCCATTCCCTCGATCTCACTCGCAAGTTCTTTTTTGAGCCCTTTTTGGACCAAAAGGATATTAACTTGCTTTGGAGTGAATGATTTCCAGGATTCCTGTATAGGCGGAGTATCACTTCTCTAAATTATTTAGTGGGTATATATTATGGACTGCAACATTATCCTTATTCTGATAAATAAACCTTATCTTCCACAGGGGAAAGAGTAATCAATGTGGTACTCATCCCAACGGAAGATTTTGAATCCTTCAAATATAGAATAACAAATGTAAATTTATGTATGTATGTGTAACTGAAGGTATCTGGGTTCATCAATATTTACACAGAAATAATATTTCTTTTAATTTGTTTTCATATTTGAACTTCGCATCAACAGCGATTCTCTCACATTCTTTAAACATCGAAAAATCTTACCGCCGTAATTTCAGCTTTCTTCTCTTTAGAATTTCCTTTATCTTGTGTTTGCAAACTCTTGCTACTTAACGATTTGAGCATGTTCTCGCTATCGGTTTTACCTTTCATTTCTTTTTCCATAGATGGAATTTCATCTTTTTTTGTGATCATCTTTTTTTCTGGTTCTTCCTTAATCTTCGTCTTCGTTAGCGGCACAGCAGAGGTGGAATCTTTTGAAGATTCCTTTTTTGATTCCTAGGATTATTGCGAAAATTTATTAAGTTTTCATGAATATAGAAATTCGAAACCTATATCAACAACGGTTCTACCTCCGCCCCGCCTTTCCAAAATTTCTTCGCATTAATCTTATTCTTACTTGGCCCTTTTTTGAGCATCGACTTTTTTGAATTACTTTTCATTAATGGCACCTGTTGAGAGATATTTCTCTAGCAAATAACAGTGTAAGACAAATAAAATTTACTATGAAGTTCCATGATACCTTTGATTCGTGTTTTTTCTTTGTTGCCCCAGAAAATTTTGAACTTTTTTTGGGTTCAGGGCTCTTACTTTTTCGCTTAGCTACTGATTTCTTCGTGACACTATTCTGCTGGATCAAAAGTGATTTAATGGCTTAGTATACGCTAAAACAATAAGAAAACCTTTGATTCAGGTTTGGATCGAGGAATCTTGAAACTGAGAGTGTATGGCTCTCTTTTCTCATTACGTTGTTTAAGCGCATTAAGGATTTGGCTTTTTTTTGACACATTTACGTTCCCGACCTGTGCAAGTCGTATCCGTATTAAAATAAGATACGTATCATAATTACGATATACCTTCATGAGCTGCCATCCCAGTTTAACCCCTTTTTGTTCCACCTGGCCACCAGGCGTGATCTTTCGAACGAGAACACCATTTTTGCCTATTTGATATTTATGAGGTAACATTTCAATTTCATTAAAAACAAACCAACCTGTATTCTCGAAGCTAAATCCAAGGGTTCCACACTCGACTGTAATTACTACTTCCTAAACATATTACGTGTAAAACATCATTCTGTAAAACATCATTCTGAAATGGTGGAATTAGTTCTATTGTATCACCTTTTGATCTGTTGTGTTGACTTGGCTGTTTTCTATCTACAACAAATGCGCAAAATTTATCTATTCTGTATTCTAATAGACAGCTATCGAAGTCACGTACCATTTAACGCAAGCCCCTATAACGAAGCGCTTTGGTACAACGTTAGATTAGTTCCACTTCATTCAGGTAACCTCGCCTGAGAAACGAATGGGAGCGCACAATTGATTTGTGATCTGCGATATTTTGTTTACATAATAACCTATTTTTCATGTCGCGGAATGTAAACAACATGCATTTCAAAGGTTATGTGCCTCTGTTTGTGAGTGACTCACAACATTGCGGCGATTTTCTTCTTCCACAACAAAATCAGAAGGAAAAACTATTAAAACGGATTGCATTTGTTACTTACGACAACCTTTCAGGACGTTTTAATGCACCGTGCAACAAATTATCCATCGCTCATCATGTCCGTGAAGGGGCGGAGGGCCGAGATTGACCATCTATTCTCGGAGCGAATACCAGCGCACATAGCTGCCGGCGGACATTTGTTGGAGCCATCCGAACGGCTAGGTGCATGCACACGTTATGCATTAGCTTATTTTACGGGAGCTACAAAGAGGATTACACATAGAGACTTTTGTACTTGAAGATTGCAATGTTTCCTCTCTGTTTAGTCCGATTTTATTGTTTTCACTTATTCGAGAAGGTAATGAGGAAGAGGAAGAAGGCGAACGCCAAATATCAAATAAATTGGAAGAAATCTCTTGATCTAATAAGGGTCTTATTTTATGTTCAGAAATAGCAGTGGAGGTAGAAGCACAATTTCGAAACATGGAGAATGCTAGTGATTCCAAGAAAAAGCATCCATTATCGTTATACTTACGGACGCTAGTTCACAATACTAACATCATAGATGAGAAATGGCACGCAGATGCAGTAGATACCCTTTGTGCAGTGTATTCAATCCAACCCGATGATGATATCAAACTACAAGGCATTTTTTGCGAAGTTGCTGCACTTGCTGCAATTGTTTCCGCAAGATCTACTTTTTATAAGGCATTAGGAGAAGACATTCCACCGTTGTCAAAGTTAGTCAACAATGTGCTAACATCCAAGACTGCTTCGCAAGATGGTTTTAATAAGACGATTTCTTCCGAAACTGTTCGAGTCATTTCCTTGTACAAGCCAACTTATCAACGGTTTGGGAAATCTGTAAAAAGTTTTAGCGGATACTATTTTTCACAAAAATCAAAGTTTACAGATCATCTCCGACGCGTTTTTTCAAATCCCGTATTCTGGATCAGTCCCGCGCACACTGTTGCCCCGTCACCAAAGGAATTGGTTTTTATTTTGCAAGAATGCTTACCCACTCTCTACATGCCGGATGAAGATGTGATGAAACTTTACATAGACGTCAAAGCGAGGTACCGTCGCTTAGCAACACGTGCTCAGATCGAAACAGTTGCTGAAGCTTTTTCTGCTGCAAAGTCATGCAGTTTTTGACAGAAAGCTCACTCCGGGCTACGAGACGTGATTCTGACCTGGAGAATTGCACCTCCTCCTCCCAAAAGCAAAAAACTTAAGGCTTTTGGGAGGGCATTAGGGAGCAATCCCTTGAATGATAAAGCGATTGAGCTAGCACGAAACGCCTTACAGACGGCGTCTTGTGATGAAGGCCTGGTTCTTGAGTCTGCGAGTTCTTGTGCAGCTTTTATGTTGCTAACACAGTTAAGCAGCACTTTTGGCAAGGAAGTTCCAAAACCAATGGAGATGTTCATGGACATCGTATCAGCATTGGGCCGAAATAAACATCTAATTGCATTACTTACAGTCCTTGGCTTATTTGCATACTATCGTTAACTCATACATAGATTGTGGAGACTGTGTTCTACAGGGATGGAAAGACTATTTGGCCAGACAAGTGTGACAATTACAAAATGAAGCATCCATGCCTCAAAGCTGAATGTTCAGCACACATGCGCATGCTGAGAAGATTCAACATTGCTACAACATGGCTCAACCATTCAAATTCATGCATTTTGAAATGTGCTTCATTTCTCGATCCAGCGGTCCTATTTTTCAATGGATCTGGAAAAATCCCAACACATTCACAATTCACGAAAGCTTCAGCGTGAACAATTGCAGTTGCACATCCGTTGGCACCGCGAATGATCATCATCAACACGTCGCAACGGCCACCACAGCCAGGCCCGGGCGTGATCTGTGATCCCGGATTTTCGTTGCAAAATCCATTTTGCGTGCGCATGCGTTCACATTCTAGAACATTGCTTTCACATGCACATTGTGTCTGATTGCGATGTCGGTCACACATGCCAGTGTGGGACCTTTTCGTTGCAAATTCCATGGTCATGCACGAAACGAATTGCGCTTCAAAAATTTTTGTGTTTTGTGCCACCTTTCGGTTTTGTTTCCACGTTTGGTGTGTGATGTGCAAGCAATGATGAAAATGATTGTTGTGACCGCCAGTGGCGGTGTCTGCGATGTGGGCAGAGCCCACCTGCTTCGCAAAGCAATGCGACTGCGTTGTGCGACTGCATCCTAGCAGTGGTGGTCTACGTCAGACTCGTCTTCCTGATTGAGTGCACATGTTTAGCGGGCTGTGCAATGACTCGATGGGACACCAAAATTGTGCGATGCATGGCTGGGACACAGCAAAGCTTGTTGATCAAACACGCACAAACAAGAACTTGAGTTCATGCATGTGTGTAGCCGATGCAAATGAAAACGAATGGATTGATTTTGACACAGACACAACTGAAGACAATTGAAAATGTCCGTCAAAGTAGCGGATGGATGCTCATCATCATGGACATGCAACATCATGCATGCAATGTGCATGTTGTCGTTTGGTTGTCATTTGCTCATTTCAAAGGCTGCTGTTTTCACACCAACTGCTAATTTTTTCTCCAGCGCCATTGCTAAGAATTTTGGCATCGCAACGGATCTGGGGTACACTGAAAAAAAAGAAAACGCTCTGCATGCATGCACCATTACTGCAGATTTGCACATCTCTAGACCTAGCAGAGACAAGTGCGCATTCTTCGCACATCTGAAAGGGCATGCATGTGCTCCGATGGTCTGCAAAATGCATGACTGAAATGGAAAAACTCAACGGCTAAGTGTGCTTTGCAGAAACGAATTTGCTCCATTCAGCGAGCTAGCGAGACAGGAGACACGTTGGCACACTTATCAAACACACTGCACATCAACAAGATCCTCAATGATAAAAAATCTGCTTTGGTCAAGATGCTTTGTAGGACTTCTTTAACTCGTCCGAAACCTCCTCTATTGTGCCTAGGCCTTCGACAGAATACCTGCGCCATACGTGTGTGATGGGAGTGACAGTGTGTGATTGGCTACTTCCTTCTATGATCGAACAAATTCGCAGCAACACATATGTGTGTGTTGGATGTGGCGAGATCGCTGAAATTGATTAGTAATGGGAATGTACGCACATCAAGAATATTCATATGTCGCGGGACACATAAGATGAATAGACAAACCACTCCTCTTAACAAACGCACGCACACACACACACACACACACACACACACCCACGCGTGCGCGCACATCAAAGGTTAAAATGTTCAGAGTTTAAAGGACATAATGTATACATCTTTCAATAATTAAAAAAAAGGAACTTATTCTCATATTATAGCATTTCGATAAGTTCCTCAAACATCAACAAAGCGCGTGCATACTCACAGCCGATGGTCCGTCATAAGAAAAAGCAGCACATCGCGAAGTGTGCGCTTCTCCTTCGCCAGCATTTCCACGTTCTTCACACTCCTGTGATTTCAGACATCGAAGGAAAGAATACTGAGGGGAAGAGGGGGCTAGGCTCGGTGAAAATGTCGGACATATATCATGGATGCTCGCACGCCTTTTCAACAAGCAATTACTGCTGGGGTATGTTAAAGTAGAACTCTTTGCTAAAATAAGCGAGCACTGACCTTGCCTCTCGAAGCTCCCTAACTCGCACCTCATCTTCTGTAAGGCCGACATTTTCTGGGTTATTGTCATCAAATGGCGATGTGAAATATTATATTTACACGCACACACACACACACACACACACACACATATATATATATATATATATATATATATATATATAAATGTATATCGGCCAGCTTGTTTCTTGCAATTCCCCCTCGTCATATGTCCTGTTGTGCTCGTCTCTCGGTCAGTTGAATAGTAGCTATATTCGAGCATATCACGGAAGAGAGCAAACAAAAACGACCTGTGCCTATGTAAGTAAGAGAGTATCGATCGCGGGGCAGTGTTGCGGATTCACTGGCGATTGCTGCAGCAGCAGCAGCCTCGCGGTCCTCATTTCCATCGCCTTGGACTCCCTCTGAGGGCAGAGCATTGACCCCGAAGATCCAGTCAAAGATTGCCCTGAAACAACACAAGAGCATAATTCACTCTTATTCCTCACACGCTTCGATCCCTCGCGCGGAAAACGGGAAAACATCGTATTAACCACGCGACATTAATGCTCCCCTTCGCAGGTTCGGTTGCTCCTTACCTTGTGCGGGGCGCGTGGAACGAGGAGGTGACTACCTGCTCACAGTAGCAATGCATCAACGTCAGGTGATAGTCCTCCCTCCGTGTCATGTGGGAAGTCTTAATGAAGTTGCTATGCGGAATTGTGCTCTTCTTAATGAAGTCGGCATGCATGCGGAATTGTTCATGCGGAAAGACGCCGTCGACATGCAAGCGCGGTCGTTATCAGAGGAGATTCATTGGGGTTGGCGGAGAGGCGCATCGTTCCGAATCAAACCTAGCACCGGCATGCAGTCGAAAACGGCATCATGCCAAAAGCTATTCTACGCGAGACAGCGGGAAATGCGGCGAGGAGGCGTCGATACCCACAAACACTTCCAGCCCATTACATCGGCGAATTCTGGATTTATACGGCAAAGCACAACTCAGTGATCAAAACGCGGTTTTCAACGTGCTATTGCTAATATCATCATCCCTCGTCTTTACAAGGGGGGTGGATTGGAAAACAGCTTCGCAGCGAAATGTAAGGCCCAAAACGGCTGCTCTAATCGACTCACGTGTTCTTGTGAAGTAAGCATTCGCTATTGTGTCAAACGAAGTCGTCTCCATCAAAATCATCTTCGGGTCAATACCATGCTTGTTTACCTATCCGCGCCATAGCATATACATGTTATATGAAAATCATTCAGTTGATAAACATATATATATATATATATATATATATATATTTATGTTTATGTTTATGTATATATTGTGACTCTAACATCCTAACATCTTTGACAAAGATATAAAAATACATATAATACAAAATGATTGTGACAAAGTCTACTAATCCCACTGCGCCTACCCCCACTACTCCTCCTACAACTCCTACGACTGGTAGTGCAACCAGATAGTCTGCAGAGGCATGCGACTCGTACAACGGCATGCCATTTTCGAACAGTGTCATCGCGGCGTGCTATGAAAAAAAGGGGGGGGGGACACAGCAAAGAAGGACGAAGACAGCCACGTACAACACACCATTTAAATCAAAGCTTTGCCTGTGGACGTTTGTGTATTCATAAGTGAAACGCGAGTGGCCATGGCCATGTCTATGGGCGCTGTATATCCATTAATGAAAAGCGAGCGTCTACTAAATAGCCGCAGATGCGTTCTTTTTGAAAAATTAAAAACGAAAGGCCATCCAGTATATGTTATGAGTCGAGATTTTTAGTCGGTTCTTGTAGCTCACCGCAGACCCCGCGCTGATAGGCACTATATACACGTTCCTTCCGTGTTTCTGCCAGGAGAGAGAGAGAGAGAGAGAGAGAGAGAGAGAGATAGAGGCATCTTGTTAGCCCCCCACGTGTGTGCGGTAGTGTGCAGCATGGCTCCGTGCCGCGCAGGTACATCGTAACAGACGAAGGGAAGGTCAGTTGCGACCAACGATGCGGCTATTGAAAGTTAGTGTTCGGAGAACAGCAGATGCAAAGACCGCTCATGTATGCTCAGTGGCACTGCAAACAGGGAAGATATAGATAATGCGCCCAAGGCGCGGATGCGCGCTTGTGCTAGCAGCTCGGGGGGCAGCCGAATGCTCTGACCTTCGCCTCTTTGTGAATCTTTGCCGCTATATCACATCGGTTTTTCACGAATTCTGGGGGATTGTGCACGTCCTTGGGCCGACCCCCGCCGAGGACAACAATGGCGTCTGGAAGCGTGCACTTCGCCTTTATCGGTGACGTCGATGCGGCCAAAGCCTCTGTTACGCGCTGGTAGATGTGCGATATTGAGAAGGGGGGGGTGAAGGAAGTCGTGAAAAGGAATAGCAGCTGGTATAATTGATAATTATGTAGACATACAAGCACATAAATACACGTACACATACACACACACACACACACACACACACACAGAGAGAGAGAGAGAGAGAGAGAGAGAGAGAGAGAGAGAGAGAAATAGAGAGAGAGGGGGAAAGAGACGAGAGGTAAACACATATCATCTACTACACACTATCTAAATTATGCAGCTGAGTAGACCATCTTCTCGATGTATCTTTCACTATTTAATTTGGTCATCTTCTACCTTCAATGCAGCATCAGCGCTCAGTATCTGTTACACACACACACACCCACACACACACACACACATACATATACTTTATGAGCAGGGGGTAATATGTGTACGCGCATCTACATTCCTATCATAACTGCATTTAGATTCAAGGTGAGGACATTTGTTTCTTGCAATTTTCCGATTCCTAAACATAACCCCGCCTCAAGTGCTAGGCATTGCTGACTCTACTACCGAGTTAGGAAAGCGGTTCCAACTAGTGTCCCAAGTTTGTCCGGCCGCAGTTGTCATGGAACGATACACAGCCGAACACATGTCTCCATAAGATTAATCTCAAAGATTTCGATTGCTATGCATGGGTGCTAGCGCACGCGGTTACCTTGCAATGGCCAAAGATGGACGAGATTTGGATTCGTTTCTCAGTGAGAACGCTGCGTAGCCCTGACTTAGCACGAGCAAGATGCCTGAAACACGTTGTAAAGGCATCAACAACACAATAGCTCGTATGGATGTTGTAAGGGAAGAATGCATTTAAATGCAGTCACTTTTGAACATAAATAAAATCTTAGAAGACTACAAACCAGAAAGTAAAATGGCGCCTCCGGTGATCCATCGTTGATGTGCCGTAAACGAGGAGAGCGTTGAAGGCATCCTCGCCTTCAAGCAGCCATTACTGTGAATATCAATTAAAAGACGGTGCTCAGTTATGTTGAGAATCGATGACTTCGATTAAGATAGTAATATCACCAGAAGTCCTTGCTTTTGTCAGCCAGACCTGATCGTCCCCTCATTCTAATTATCAAAGCTACACGTGCCCTCCCCTATAGCGCCATGAGGACTCCGGAAGAGCAGGGCGCAGCCGATGGGGAAACCTGCAACTTTTGGAAATAATACGGATTATTTCCTTGACGCTGATTAGAAACCGCATAGTTTTTTGGTTTAAAGCAAAGAGTTCAAGTAAAATCAAAAATCGACCCGGATACATCTAAGAGGCACGTCAAAGCTGGGGAGGCTCTCCTGACATTGCACGTAAAAGAGCACGTAAAAGAGCACGTAAACTCTTCCGAAAAAAATTATCCAATTCAAGGCTGCGACAGCATTTTATTCCTGATTTCAGCTGAAAATGCATCGTTCTTTTGGAAAACTTCTCCGGTCGGTCTTCAATACACAGCGGTAGCTCGAGGTATTTTACGAAACATTGCTTTTTTTGGCCAAAAATATCCATAAATTGTGTGCATTTTGATGATTTCGGTTTTCGAAATGCTCTTCTTAGAGCTCACATAATCTGAATGAATCGGAGTATGGAGAAGATGGTTGCCTCCGAAGGCGTGTCCTCTGACCTACCTGACTCATCGCCCGCAATGGCAGGTTAGTCGATTTTTGTTTAGCGGATTGGGATCAATGCACTATGGATGTGGTTTTGTAAGTGGTTGTGCTGTTGTGATCGTTTCATTACCCTCTTGCGCGACAACATCAGAGTTGGTTGGATACCCCCACGCTTCAACTCCCAACGCGGAAGTCGAAGCTCGACTGGATGGGAACGTAGTCATTGCTTGTGAATGCCTCTTGTGCAAGATGTGATGAGATGAATGCTCGATGTGCAGCGTATGCTGTAATTCGTTGAAGGCTAAAATCACAATGTTGGGTTGAAATCGTATTCGCACGTTCACTTCGACCCAGCGAAGTGTTATCCCTAACATCACGTCTTTGTGATTGGCTACTTCATTATTCCTTAGATTGCATACACACGGGAGGAGTTCGACTCTTACTACGGCCCTCTTGCAGAGGAAAAATGGTAAATTCGTGCTACATTGGTCAATATCTCCAACTGTACGATATAATGCCGTTTGCACGGGATCAAAATATTGATTTGTCGGTGCTTTCAGGGAGAAGGCTATCTCGCTTCCTAGGACGAAATGTGAGGCTCTGTTTGAAGACGGCAAGTTCTACCCAGTACTTTATATGCCTTTGAGTTCATTGATATATCAATATATGATTCTGCATGTATTAATATATCAATGTAAATCCATCTTTATAAATCCATCTTTATTCGTCCATCACCCGCGAGATGACACGGCAGTATGAGTTCTTGGAATTCGCGTACTATTTGTATACGAAATGTAGCGAGCAATGTCGATATCGTGATGGCAAGTCGCTACAATGGGTGTGTGTGTGTGCAGTGATCTGATATTACTACCACAAAATACAATACAACAGGCAAAATATACTCGGCGCCGGCCAGATATCAACTTTGTCAGGTGCTGAATCGTCGTATTAGTAGCTTTCTCTGATATATATACACACACACACATATATATATATATATATATATATATATTTTTTTTTTTATACACACACACATATATATATACACATATATTAAATTAGTAAATGGGTGAGGCGTAATAGAAAGGTATCTTAAATACACTCGTCCTCGGGTGTATTTTTAACTTTTTGAATAGAGATTCAGAAGAAATCTACGGGTGCTATTTGAACAGAGATTGTGAGTAATCTTCGATTGCTGCTGTGTTGTGCTGTGCCCTGCAAATAGATTCGAGAACTACAAAGAAATTCTAATAATGAAAGACAACGAAATCCGTCCAACACAGCCAAGCTTCAGCCGCAGCACAGAGAGGGTAAGATGAGTGCGATCAGGCGAAGAGTTATCAACCATGCAAATGTTTGCCAACATACCGATGTGTTTGAGGCATACAGATTTTGTAAGTATCATTGCCACAAGTATGCGCTAGAGGTGCATCGTTGCTTTCTGTCTATCTCTCTCTCCCTCCCCCTTTCCCCACCTCTCCCCATAAAAGCGAGCAATGGCTTCAAGTGACCTAACCTATAGATGCATCGAGGGGGAGAAGGGCGACGAGAGCATGTTCCCACTCATCGCACGGAATCAGCACAAGAGGGACTCCCCGTCACCTCTTCTCGCATTGCTCCGTCGTCGACGAGGAAAGGACTACAGCTACCCGAGCGGAAGAAGGAGCGGGGGGACCAAGAACGAGCGGGGAGGGGGAGGGGGAAACACAAAGGTAGGCCAAATGAGCGAAATGATTCGAAGAGGATGAATCTTAAGGAGACATCATGCTGATATTCGCCCCTGCGGCGCAAACACAAAGAGTATGCTCCAAATAGCACATAGCAACGAGGAGGAGGACTCTCCTAATTGGAAATTATCAAAAAAAACAAAAACTGAATTGCACTAGCGGCGCCGTCCTTCCTAAGATATGAAAAGCTCTAACACTTCTGTATCTTTTCAATGCCATTCAGGGACTCGTCCTCGTGATGCCGCATACTATGAAAAGGACCGTGATTCGAGTGAAGAGTATGGAGAAGGGGTAGGCTCCGACAGAAATGTCCACAAAGAAGAAGGAAAATGCAAGAAAAGGGCAATCGAAGGGGATGAAAAGGTACAACTAACATCAAAAGCAATATTCCCTAACGCCATCTCGCTGTGATGACTATATTCAGCTCGAGCACGAAGGAAGGGGAGGAGAGAAGGTCTTAGAGAGGAAAATCCTGACTGAAGATCCAGCCAGTAACAAGGCAGGAAGGGAAGTGTTGGATGGGGAGATATTGGATGAGGGAGAAAAGGAGGTGTTAGACGGGGAGATATTGGATGAAGATACAGCTGTGTTTGATGGGGAGATCTTGGACGAGGGAGAAGAGAAGGTGTTAGACGGGGAGATATTGGATGAAGATGCAGCGAATGAAATGATTAGCAAGGTACTGAAAGAGCTTTGATCCCTAGTATTAGACTTGAGCTAATAAGATAGACTTTATGCCCCAAATTTCTCTTTTCTTTTACACTGGCGATGCTAGTGCGTGCTTGAGATTGGGTTCTTGTGCCGCAGCAGCAGACACCTTTGCTGCCTCGAAAAACATATTTTCTAGAAATCGATCGATCGCAAAACAGATGAGAGTCTCCATTTTTTCTCCTTCGCAGTTTCTTTCCCCCAACAACGATTCCACGTGTGCAATAATTTGGGTGGTATTTATTTCAGTAGAATTTCAGCCTTTGCATATCAAATCGGAATTTTCGAATTCTCGCGACAACGCCCCCTTCTTTACCAGATTTGTCTGATCTTAGGTTTGCGACATTTCGAGTGTGTTGGAGAGGCTGCTTCTTTTCTCTGATTCGGTAGTATTAGCACGCTGCCGACACTAGCAAACACCCTTAGACGTAATGCGTTCATTGGTCAGTCGTTTTCCACAAACCATTCAATGGCACTAAGTATGTGAAACAGATGCTATCGATATATCTCATAAAACCAAAATATTGCCATGGAGAACCTCTCCTCTCTCACGCCAGCGCTTTGCCGTTTGTGGGTATGAAAGGTAAAAGAGATGAAGCGGAGAATGCAAGCGCTTGAGGCGGAGAATTCGCACTTAAAGAACCGTGTCGAAATACTGGAAAAGAGCTTTGCTGATGAGGTTGGCTGAGACAAATCGTCAACTTGGAAGAGTTTTGAATCCGTTTAGTAGTTGTAGGGGCAGTGGGGTTGAGTTCCTTTCAGGCGAAAATCATCTTCGTTTTTTCACATGAGCGAGAGAAGTCCAATATTTATTCAGGGGGAGAACGTGCAAATGTATGCATGGTGATCTTGTATTTCTTCTAATAAAATTCTCACAATTCACTCACGTTGGTACGGTACTATTAGGTGGGAAAGCACCTGAGAATAGTGGCACTCAACGCTGAGACATCGGCTAAAATTGCTAGTGTTTACCGCGGTTCTTCTGGCGAATGATGCGAGAAATATATCAGTGTCATGCTGATCATGTGATCAGCAATAACTGTGGTGCAAATTTTTATGAAAACTCTCTTCATTTCGAAAACATGTCCGACCAAGTTTCTTGATGACGCACGCGTGTACAATGTAAGTGTGTGCATGCTCATCAAAGTGCAGTCGGCAGCTTTCTAGCTGTGGATTACACGCAACGTGCAATCCGTGGTGTGCTCTAATGCTCAAAGTGCCCTTTGCATATGCCTAGGCGTGTTGTGTTAGTTGTGGCAGCATTTTGTGCATAGCTATGTAGGGTGATATCATCACACCCAGTCACAAAGTCTCATGTGCAGCAAGACTGGAACTTGCCAATCGCCATCGATTAACATCGCAAAGGAAAGGCACGTTCTCTGTGTTTCCATTAACTAGTAAATCACTCATAACCCTTTGCTCAGAAACTGTGCACCGTGCACAGGCGAAAACATCATCAACAAACTGTCCTAACTGTAGCGCGTACCACTACGCGGGCACAAGTCACGTGCGACAACAAAGGGGTTGTCGCGGATATAGAATATAGATAACGTAGATATTAATACAGCATAGGCACGTGGGTTCCGGCGGGACTCATGGCAGCACACCGGAAGTGTGCTGCCCCACGTGCGGCGGCATTCGCGAAAGCTTCGCGAATGATTACGCAGTGCACGATTTAATAAAAATATAATCTTTAATAAAAGATAAACACAACTCTTCAAAAGGAAGCAAACGTGCCTTTCCCCCCCCCTGCCTACTTGTGCACGTAGCGCCTCGGCCTGTGAACACCTTACGCGCAACAACCTTTGGCTTCCACACACGGGAAACGATTTGACTAACAATGTCACAGCAGCTAGAAGAACAGCAGGACTTTGGCTCGCAGGCCGTGCAAGGGCACGAGCAGAAACAGGAAAGGAAGGGCGATACGGACGCTAAGGAAGGAGGAGGAACACCTCCACAGGCACCGCCGGGACCAGCACCCGGGATTAAGAAAGCAGATGCAGCAGCAGAGGCACTGGAGAACTTCTACGAGGCGGACGACGAGGACGTGGCCGCCGAAAGCAAGAAGGTCGTAATGGCATTACGAGCCTTGCGACCCAGGGCGAGCAACTACGCCAAACTGAAAGTATCGATAGAATACAAGTATCAGACACATGATGTTTGGGCAGCTATCATGCAGGACATCATGGATTACGAAGCAGACTTACCTCCAGAGTGGGCAGCTTTGTTTAGGAACGACGGGGGTCTGGGCGCCTCGCGGGGGACGACCCAGAGCACCGTCAAGCAGCAGCAGCCGGTACAGCGGAACACCCAGTTCATGTCTGTTAAAACAGCACCGGTTATGATAACGAAATACAACGGGAAAAGAGGTGAGGCAAGGAGGTGGTGGAAGAACGCTAGGAGTATACTCTGCGACTTTACCCCTAACCCCACCGAAAACGACAAGCTCAAATGGCTAGCTATAATAAAGCAAGCCATGGACCTTTACGAGACAGGCAGGACCCGGATCAGGCAGCTAGAGAAAATACACACTACAGTTAGTGGGCTACGAGACGTTGAGGCGATAATGAAGGCTTTTGTAAATGAACAGGATGCTAACTCCCTACCCCAGGCTATTAGAAAATACAGAGCAATGATGCAGCATGAGAGAGAACCTGTTAGAGACTTTGCCACGCGCTTCCAGGATATGATCGACGAACTACATGATTTTAATTACAACACAGGTGATGATCAGGCAAGGTTTGAAGAGTTCAAGTTAAAGATAAAGGAATCCACTTACGTTACGGAGAAAGGCTACACCACGATGGAGGCAGCAGTGCAGGCTATATCCCTACGCGAGCAGGAGCAGGACCGCAAGTTTACCAGCCCTAAGGTACCTGGCATAGGAAACATTAACGCTATTAAGCCGCAGCGAGACTGGTACAAGGACAGGGAAGGTAACCGACGTTGCGGATACTGCTCACGTAAAGGGAAACACACCGCTAAAGACTGCAGAGACAGGAAAGAAGGACGACCCAGGATGACGATCAGGCAGCTCAACGAACACTACGAGAAGTTAAAGAGAAA